>JBCIKM010530013.1:3249-18417 GCA_039654465.1 Melibe viridis | reverse complement strand
GATAGATAGATAGATAGATAGATAGATAGATAGACATATAGACAGATAGATAGATAGATAGATAGATAGATAGATAGATAGATAGATTCTTTTTCTCCTCCTCCTCCTACTCCTACTCCTCCTCCTCCTTTTCCTCCTCCTTCTCCCTCGTTCCTTCCGATAGGCATATACAGCCGCAGTTCAGTGCCGACGATGAAGTCTGCGGTTATGCGGAGGTCTCTCCCAGTAGGTCACCACTTCCTTCTTCAGCAGTCATCGCCGAGGCAGTCTATATAATCCACTCCGCATGGGCAAAAAGAGGAGATTATGATTCCGGATTATTAATGTGTGTGTGTGGCAGTAGGTGTGTTCATTATTTTCACTCCTGCTACGCAGATTGCAAAGGTTTGCAAATGTAACGCACATGAATTAGATATTTCAATCTTTTAATATTTACCTGAGCCTCTTTTATTTTCCAGCTTAGAATCTTCCTGGCTGACCCAATTAAGGCTCCTATTTTGGCGGTCATGGGTCACACAGTTTCGAGATGTAATTCTATTCCGAATACGCTTCGTCCAGTCCTTGGTGAGTATTGTGAAAAACCAGAAAAGAATGAAGTAGACATAAAAAAGTATTACTGTTACGATTTGTATACTGTCTTGCTATCAGCTAGGCTATACAGTATACTCGTTGCCACCGCCATCCCATTCTCCTGGCTCCAACAAGCAACGACAGCAAAAACAAAAACAATAACAACAACAACAACAACAACATACGCAAAAGAAAAATCAATTTAATTACAAAACAGTTGGATTCGAAAAAAAAATTTTAATTAATGAAATAAAACAAAACAACAAAAATCTACACATCGTTTAGCGAATCAATAAATCAAGGAAGTAAACAAATGCAAAATAAAAAAGTCAATGTTTTGTTTTGTTATCCATATCCCTTCATACCGACTAAGCAGTGTCGGGACCCAGCTCAAAGGAGCCGGGAAAAACTCTTGATCACAAGAAATGAAGACAGGAAGAGGATCGGTCCACCGTGCCTAATTTTGCGTGGCGTAATGAGCAATACATATGGGGTATTACTCGATCTTAAGCCAAACAATAGCTGCTGTTGCCTTTAGTGGCATCTGTTTATTGATAAAGACCTATGAGCCCATTGACCACCGGGCAGAAAAGTCCATGTACCACGGACAATGTGAGTGTCTGTCGTGTGGTATCTTCCCAGTTTTCGCTTGTCCTGTGGTATATTTGTTTAGATAATTTGCGCATCTTTGAACCTGGCGTCTCTATGACCCTCAAGTGTCGTGGTGCCCTAAAACAAGCAACAAACAAACAACCAAACAAACAACTACCCAACCAACCAACCAACCAACCAACCAAACAAACAAGCATCTTTTAATTGAATATATAGACAAATAAATTTTGGACATTGTTGGCTATATTATACAACTCATTCTCGGTCACTTGCATGTCGCTTTAGGATACTATTTCCCTGGCATACATACAATTCAAAATCATAAAAAAGTGTGGGTAATTTTATGATTTCAAGGCTGTCACTCTGGGAGTTCGTGTATCATGTATAGTATATTATACATAGCAATGTAAGGTACAAAAGCTTACTGATAAAGAAGAATAGGGTGATTTCAAACAAAATGTAAGTTCAAATTAATTATGGACCTGGTGGGACTGTTAAGAACTTGGATGTTGTCATGTGACTGGTGCCAGACTTTTGGCAGCGTTGAAGTGGTCATAGGATAAGATAAGATAAGATAAAATAAGATAAGATAATAATATAAGATAATCTTTATTAATTCATCAATTCAAAATTATATGCACAGTAATGCACTGCGATATTCAAACAATACCTTTACGAGAAGAGGTTAAAAAATTGTTAAACCTTTTGTGATATACTTCTTCTTCTTCCATGGAACGCTGGAACTTCATTTCTTCGACGATTCTTCAGCTTTGACTGTTCACACATTCACACAGCCACATTCAGATTTTACAAACATGTGGGTCCATACTATTCCAAAGTCTTAACGCAGATGGTATGAAAGAATGTAAGTGAGCGTCTGTCCTGGAGCGGTGGTTTCTATTTAATTTGCCAAGAGACAAGATCACTTGTTCTGAAAGACCTTTATACATGAATTTCATTTTAACCATCATTTTTTTTATATAACACTTGCAAACAAAGGGATGATATATTCATTCAAACATATACCATAGATACTTATATAGTAACAAACATGATGATTTATTCACGCAAACATACAAACACACACACACACATACACACACACACACACATACACACACACATACACACACATACACACACACACACACACACACACACATACACACACACACACACACACACACAGCTAACATACATACAATGGAATAGTGTGTTAATCATGCTAAGGATTGAATACTTATAAGCTTTTGCTTCAGCAGTTATAGGAATGTAAACTGATAGTTCCTTGTAGAAAATTGTTGGCAACGTGGAAGTGGTCATGGGACTATATGCCAGACTGTTTGCAACGTGGAAGTGGTCATGGGACTATATGCCAGACTGTTTGCAACGTGGAAGTGGTCATGGGACTATATGCCAGACTGTTGGCAACGTGGAAGTGGTCATGGGACTATATGCCAGACTGTTGGCAACGTGGAAGTGGTCATGGGACTATATGCCAGACTGTTGGCAACGTGGAAGTGGTCATGGGACTTTATGCCAGACTGTTGGCAACATGGAAGTGGTCATGTGACTTTATGCCAGACTGTTGGCAACGTGGAAGTGGTCATGTGACTTTATGCCAGACTGTTGGCAACGTGGAAGTGGTCATGGGACTATATGCTAGACTGTTGGCAACGTGGAAGTGGTCATGGGTCTATATGCCAGACTGTTGGCAGCGTGGAAATGGCCATGTGACCGATGCCAAACACGTGCCCATCTGAAAATGATGCATGGTTTTAAATAACGTTCATTTTTGTTTATTGCTGTCGATGGGTTTCTAGTTCCGGTATTGGAAGGTTTGGTGTCAAATTAAGATTAATTATGTTGCTTCACGTTGGGTCTCAGCTCATTTACACAACAATGTACAATTTTTAACGCGGAATTGTCTTCCAAGTTAGAAATTGTGGTGGTTGATGGATATTTTATCATATTTTTTCTCTCCAATATTGCTACCTTCCTGTGAATATGCCATCTTGAAAATCATGGAGATAGAGAGAGCGGGAATTCAGAAAAGAAAGATAGTATGAAAGAGATGAGAGAGAGAAAAGGTAGAGAAAGTGAGAGAGAGAGAGAGAGAGAGAGAGAGAGAGAGAGAAAGGGGGGAGAGAGACAGAGGGCGAGAGGGAGGGAAAGAGAGGGAGATAGAGAGAGAGAGAGAGAGAGAGAGATAAAGAGATATTTTAATTATTATCTCCAACAATTCTTGCTATGGCCGTTTATTTTATGAGACTTCAAGAGACTTCTTGACTTACCATTATGCCTGCTCCAATCTTCTCAGATAATTGCTTTGGTTTTTGGTCTCATTTACTTGCGGCTCAGCGAGGACCAGTCAGGTGTGATGAACATCAACGGTGCCATCTTCGTCCTCCTCATCAGCGTCTCTTTCGCCAACATGTTTGCCGTTCTCAACGTGAGCCTTCTTATTTTGCCATTGCCAACATCCACAGCGATAATGCCACATCTTTAGCACGAGCTTGTCACCACTACTGCTTATTTCTTTGTCCTTCGTGAACTTCCACAGATCTCCAGTGTCCTATTCGGGCTGATCATTTACCAACTTGATGCAAGATTAGAGAGTGAATTGACATATACAGTACTTTTTTCCACTGATTATAAACCTTCTTTTGTTGGAAAATTATAATACTGTTCATGAATCGAAATGTTAAGTATTGACTGCCCGGCCTTTCAATCGACTGCATTTATAACTCTGCATGCTATTTATTATAAGTTGAGCATTTAAATTTATCTTATGTTCATCTGCTTGGCTTTTTAATTTGTCCTCTCTGGGAAATGCTGGTTCATTTATAAATTTCAACTTACGAAAACTGATTTCATGCAATTATATCTTCATTTTGTGACAAGATACCATTTGTTTCGAGTTTCTCATTAGGCAAAGCGGAATCGGAACGAACGGTAATTCTTTATTTCAAAGGAAAACAAACGTTGCCTGTAGTTCGGCACAGTATTAGCGCTCTTCCTTTGAAAAAGGTGACAGATTGTCACGAGCAGCATCCAGACAGAGTAATACTATGCAAAGTGGTTTGCAAATTCTAATAGCTTTCAAATCTTGACAGCGCGCTGTTGACATATCATTTTCCAGAATGAAGGGCAAGGAAGTCCAGCTGGAGTCTCTTGAATTTCTTCCACTAACACATCTTCATTTTGTTTGTTTGTTTTTGTTTGTTTTTTTCTTTTTAGCCCCGAGTCTTACAGATAGCCTATTCTTTGTAGATGTTTACTCCAGTTGAACAAAGTTTCTTCTACTTCTTCTTCTTTGTTCCCGCAAAGTCATATGTCCAATCCAATCTGTGTTGGAGAAAGTTTGCAGTTTTGCGCGGCACTTATTCCTCTCCCAGTATTTTGGTGTTGAGGGCTGTGGCGTCAGGCGAAATTGTCCTCCCGAGTTCTTGTAATAAGGAGCATTCCATTATCCAGGATGAGCTCTGCATTCTGTGGGCTTTGTCCACACTGGCACATCTCATGAGCACAGTGTTTCCAACACTGTACATTTCAAAATAGAAAGATTGCTTCCCTGCATGTCAACGAAGGGTACTTCATCGTCCTCTTCACCAGAATCTCCTCCAAAACAGTTGGTCAACATTTTCCATAGTTTATTCTCGAAGTATCTAAACGACCCGCCCTTACTAACTCTAATTATATGCCGTCTTCAACATGAACTTTATCATGACATTGCCTATTTATTGCCCACCGTTACACCCCTCAGTTCTCAGGCTGCATTTTTGGACTGATCTACTTCCAGCTCCACATCAACCAGAAATCAGTCATGAGCATGAACGGTGCAATCTTCCTGCTCATTATGAGTAATGTTTACGGCAACATTTTCGCTGTGCTTAATGTAAGGCGTTCAGATTCTGGCTGTAAATTCAACTGTATTTATAGCTTTTTTTCATATTGTTTTTTAAAGATTGCTTTCATTCAGTCTTGTTTACAAATCTATTATGGAAAAGTTTTCGCTGTTTTTAATGCAAGGAGTTCAGATTCTGGATTTAGATTTGATACATGCATTCATTGTTTAATCATTTTTAAAGGATTGTTTGCTTTCAATTCTGTCGTGTTCACAATTCTTTCTACACAAAATGAAAAACTTCTTGAATCCTAAATTTGTTTTAATCTAGATTTTCTTCACTTTATCAAAAGTGGTTTTGCTTTAAATCGATTATTGAATTTGACAATTAAGTATAGTTTTTCTCCTCACATTTCATGTAAAATGAAATGTTGAATGGAAAACAAACCCACTTTCTACAGATCGTAAAATTTGACAAGGTATAAGGTTGCCAATGATGGCTTTGCTATGAATTACTGTATAATTTGCAACTTCGCTACCTCCACAGCTGAGGAACTGAATTTGAATTTCATCCCGATAAAGATATCAAATTTACATTTATTGATTGTTCTCATCCTTGAGCCTTGCTTGATGACATTATCTTGTTGGTCATTTCCAATGGTTTCAGTTTTCCAAATTTTCCAATGAGTTGTTTTTTATATTGCATGCAACATTATTTTGTATTATAAAATCTTTACTTATTATGGCGATGATCTAAAGCACACTGCTCAGATGTTATTGAAATTTGTTTATTTTGTTGACATTATGACTTAAATTAAATATTATTAGTACAGATTTGATGTTATTAAGCTTAGTTTATTTTGTAGAAATTATGACTTAAATATTTATTGTGACTTAAATAATATAGTGTGCAGATGTTGTTAAATTTAGTTTATTTTGTAGACATTATTCAACTATTCACTTTTGAATCCCGCCAATGGGGGATTCAGTTTTAAGAACAGCATTGGTTTGTTGTGTTATACCATACAATCAGAGAAGCGTTGAAAGTTTTACTTGTATATTTATTGCAACTTATGCATGTAGAACTCCGTCCAATTCACTTACCGAAATAAAATGCCCATTGGCAGTGATACTGTTAAAAGATGATACTTTCACTCTGAATAGTTTAATGCTATGACAATTTACTGAGGTTCACGTGAGAAAAAAATCAAGTACTAAAGCAATCTCTTTCTACAGTCTTTCCCTTTGGAACTTGGGATATTCATGCGAGAATATGGAAGCGGGGTATACCGGACAGACGTCTATTTCCTCGCTAAAACTTTTTCAGAGGTAAGTCCCGGATTGTCTGAAGTGTCATAGTAAACCTCGAATGAGAACTGCCAAACCAGGTCATATCACACTCGTCATATATGAGACTGGCCACATGCTTATTAGTGGAAGACTAAAATTTTGTGTTCCTATCAGCTCTGTTGCCATTCTCTTTTAATAACGTTATTTCAAATGGCCGGCTTTAATCTCGTTACGCACGCTTTTGCCAATAGTTTAAACATTCATAAATAAATAAAATTCCCGTTACTAATCTATCAGGGAAAATTTGTTTCCAGGGTCTGTCCCAATGGAAGACTGGGACAACCCAGGCAGCAGCTGAGGTACAACGCTGCAGTGCGGTAGTCACGACGGCTCCGGCAGGAATCGAACCCAAGCTCTTCAGTATGGCACTTTGACGCCTTACCAACTGAGCCACTGAGCCCGTATTAAAAGGTCGAGTTGAGAAGACATCTCAAAATGAGAATGTTGATCGTGACCAGAATCTGAAATAAAGACACCTTTGAATGACCCCACTTCCTGAACCTACTGTTGTGGTTGTCTGAAACTATGTCCCTTTTCATTGTGCCCTCTGAAAGGACACTTTGCCCCCACTTACCCCTTAGGACTAAGGTGCAAAAAATGAGTTTGAAACGCCTTTACTGGCATAATCATTCTTGAGATCTTATCCTAAAAAATGAATTGCCTCCATGAAATCAACAATTATTGGAACTAATTTTAACTAACTATTATGTCATAATTTTGTTGGTCATGTCAAAATGGTTAAATTGGACAAACCCCGAATCCCTTAAGATGTTGGAGACCTATTCTACAGGCCTACCAGGGATATGACAGTGATAAATCGTGACTCATTTTAGGCGATTCGAACTCCGAAATTTTAGTATGAACGCCAAAACCCACGAACCAGTTGGTATTGGAAGCCCATTGGACGTAATCTATTGACAAAAAAAGGTACATAGAGGACCTTAGAAGCATGACCCAGATGGTGTCTCTCCTCCACCTCCTCCTCTTGCTACTCCTGCTCCTCCTCCTGCTCCTTCTCCTTCTCTTGCTCCTCCTGCTCCTCCTCTTGCTACTCCTGCTTCTCCTTTCCTTCCTCCTCCTCCTCCCCTCATCCTAATTCTCCTCACCCCTCCTCCTCCTCCACCTCCGCCTCCTCTTCCTCCTCCCCTCCTCCTAATCCTCCTCACCCCTCCCCCTCCTCTTCCTGCTCCTCCTCCTTTATCCTGCCCCCAACCTCTTGCAAAGAACAACCAGAGCCGTAACATGAAACATTTAAGGTCTGCCATCTGAAATCGGGTTAATTTCTGCATACTTTCTTTTATCGCTCTGGAGAAGAAGCGTTCAAATTGTATCTGGGCAACAGGAAGGCATACAGGAGTCTTGTCGCTCGACCCGTTAGAGTGTCTGAAGTTTAGAGTCGAAATACTTGTGTGAAGGGGGTAATTCTTCCCCGATGAATTTCAATAGTTGCTCCCCATAACAGTGTCTTGCTTTGTCGCTCGTAATTGAATCCGGGTAACAAAAGGGCATCTAGGAGTCATGAAATGGATGTGGCCCGATCTCACTAGAGTCTTAGGAGTTAAGGGCCGAAATACAAAAACAAAACACTCGTTTGAAGGGAGATTCTTCTTTAGGGACTTTTTTGTTGTTGCTGTTGGTTTCTTCCGATAATAGCATCTTGCTTTTGTAATTGAACAACAAGAGGGAGTCTCAAAGGGGAGAGGGGGTGGGGCGTGGAGAAGGAGGAGGCGAGGTTCCATCTCTTTTATTGTTCCCCATAAGTGTATCTTCCTTCCTTATTTGCTTTTAGCCTGACAGTGTTGAAAGTTCCAATCAATTAATGTACGTCATCTCTCCTCAGGTGCCCATGTTCTTCATGATATCTGTCATCTTTGTATCCGTGGCCTACTGGATGATCGGTACGAGTCCCCAAGCAAACATCATCAACAATTAAGATTATTAATTTGTTCTCGAAAAAAAAATACAGCAGTTATTCTTCTTTGCTCAAGGCAGGATTTTATTTATTTATTTATTTTCTCTCTCGGAAATCTTGTTTCAACACAGACAAGCAATTTTTCACCAGACAAAGAAATGTGGTAACTGTAGGAATTACTGAGAAACTTGCCCTGCCACAGGCATGGGACACAGCTGTACTCATTTTTTATAGATCCCTTTTACAACAAATGTACAAACTACTGGGATAAAAGTCAAATTATGACCTTATGGGATAAAGCTGTATCTTTTTATTTTTTAAATATAATTTAAATGTAGTAGATTCCTTTGAAATAATATGTACAAAGCTAACATAAAGCTATTAATATCAAAGTGGAATAAAGAAGCACAAGTTACAATATAATAAAAGAATGGTTACCATTTCTCTTTAAGTGAGGCTCGTGACTATGTTTTCCTCATCAATTTTTTAAAATGGATATGAAGTTCAGAGGGGTTTTTTTTTTTTTTTATTGCTGTCAGTGCTGTCTCGATCAGAAAACAATTGCAGGGCTCCTAACAAGCTGAGTACACTGTCGTCATATCAGTTATATTTCATTATCGCTTTGTCTGCCACACCATGGGCTCGAATCTTACAGTCAGCCACAATCGACTATCCTGAACTATCTATCTATCTATCTGTCTGTCTGTCTGCCTGCGTGCGTGTCTGTCTGTCTATCTATCTATCTATCTATCTCTCCAT
Source organism: Melibe viridis (assembly GCA_039654465.1). Lineage (NCBI taxonomy): Eukaryota > Metazoa > Mollusca > Gastropoda > Nudibranchia > Dendronotidae > Melibe > Melibe viridis. The sequence goes on along the minus strand of JBCIKM010530013.1, from coordinate 9,367 downwards.
TCTCTCTCTCTCTCTCTCTCCCCACCCCCGACACATATATGCATACTTATACACAACCCAGACTCTTGCACATACAAGTACAACGATTTCGTATTTTATGCAAAATCCTGCGCAATGTTTAACATTCCCTATTGTTGCAATGCCTCATTTCCAGGCTTGTACCCCCATTGGGATGCCTTTATGTGGGCACAGCTAGTCTATTTCATCACAGCATGCGTTGGCATTTCTTTTGGTGAGTAAACTTTACTTTTAAAATAAAAAGATATTCATACTGTATTATTTTAAAAAAACAGCAAAAACAAAACAAAACAAAAAATAGAGTGCTACTTGACTGCACAAATTTGCATCCAAAAAGTGTAGCACCAAAAATGCGTGTACCTCGCCAACAAGTTTGTCAACGGTCACCGAATTGAATGAAAGATGATTCATTTAACTGCATTGATGAATTCCGAAACAAGATCAAAATCTTATGACGAAAAGATGCCTCAACAGTTTTCTGTTGAACAGCGTGATTTGTGGTGAAAGCATTTCTGCTGAAGGAAACACCGAAAAAATAAAACCCAAAACAAACCAATTACTTTATTTTCTCAAAAAGTTGGCATTGATGAATTAGATAACTGTAAATTACTAATGAGAAAATCTGCCAAGAATGGGTGACCCATCTCCTGCTTGTTGTCAGATGCAATGATTCCATTCTTGGAGAGTGCCAACCAAGCTGTGCACTTCGCTGAATATAGAGGTCTTCACAGATAGTTTGCTGCTCCAGAAAATGTTATTCTTTGAATCTACACGTTCTAAGAGGAGGAAATGTGCCTCATCGGAAAACCGCAATCAATAGTAACAAAAATCAGGATCTTCATCAATTTTGAAATTTTGGAACATATTTTTGAACGCTATAAAATACGTTCATTTTTTTAACCCACATAGTTAAAAATTGTCAAAGTGTATCACATAGGAGGAAATTAATGTCATTAAAAAAATTTTGTGTGTGTTAAAATATATTGTGAGTGATTCATTTTTATGATGTATTCCTTTTCTTTGTGTGTCACCCTATACATTCTTTGGGCGTCTCACAGCCCCATATCAATCCACTCGATTTTTTTTTACATTACATGAGCAAACACATTTTCTGGTACAAATTTACCTGCTTGTCTTGAGGGTGAATCCGCGAGAACCTGCTATCCCAACTCTAGGGTCTGTAGCGAGTATAAAGCTTGATTACCGCCCAATTTTAAGATCAGTTAGTTTTTTTAAAGTGTTACCAGAATACTAGATAAATGTTTTAACCTTTTTTAATAATCCTTTAAACATCCAGAGATTTTTGTTTTTCAAAGTAAGAATAACTTCTTAAAGCATATCGAGGGAAAGGGGTGGGAGTCTTTAATTTATTCATTAATTTTTTTTCTTCTCTTGTGAAAAAAAAACCCCAAACTCTTTCACTTTATTCGGTCGGAGAGTAATTTCTATTTCAATATTTTTTCCTGGACAGGCTACTTCGTATCCACCATGAGTGGTTCAGTGACTGTAGCCCTGGCCATTGCTCCTCCTATCCTGATCCCTGTCATGCTGTTTGGAGGCCTATTCATCAACAACAGGTGGGGTATATATTTTAAAGAAAAAAGATAGTCCTAATTCATTGCATCTCATCATACACTATGAGTTTTTCTATATCATTTTGATAAGCACACAGTAAAAGTAAAGCTTCAAGAGGTTAATAATAATTATTATCATTGTCCGAGCTTTTCTTGTCCCACGGCTCGTTAACTGATGGTTTGGTGCCCTCTGATGACGGGTTTTGGGTGGTGTGTCCTGTTGGTTTCCAGCCATTCACCCCTCCACGGTTCATAGGGTGGTAGGCGTGGGCATCAAGTTTTATCAAATTAGGGCAATGAGTCTTGAGGTCCCGCTGTCGAAAATCAAAATAAAAAATATCAAGTTTTGACCACTCTGGGGTCCTGTTTAAATAACGCTGGTACAGATATGGTATTAAGCATACTATCAAAACCCACGCTCAAGAAAGAAAAAAATTGAAAGACCATAATTCAGGAATGAAATCGAAAAGATAGTTTTGTACAATCGTAACATTGTAGTTTCTTTCAATTTCTGTCTCTCCAGTAGATTCCTACGTTGTTGCTCTCCAAAAGGTGGAGACATAAAATTGGAGTCTTTATTTCTTATGAAGATGGTCTCCAAGAGTTTTCAAATTTCACAGCCATAACTTATAGAGTTTACTCTCTGTTATCATTCATTGCTATTTATTTTATCCCCATCCATTTCTACAAGTCGCAATGGTTTGAAGATAGTCAGGATAACCAAGATAATGATAATGGACAGAAAAAAGTATCCATTGTTTTATAATGGGATGAGAAGAAAAGTTTTAAGGATACAGATATCAAATTCTACACATATTTTTTATGTGACCGCTTCACACCTCGAGAATTGTGGTAACCATACCTTCCAAATTATAAGACTGTCGTTACTGAGCCAGAACTCACAGGGTGATGACGCCTGTTTTTGAAATGTCAAACCTGGTATGAGCACGCAGATTTAACGTCGGCGTGTCACTGACCGGATTAGGGTTGAAATCGTGTTTTAGGGTAACTTCTGTCATACAAGATTCTAATACACTGCCTCGCATCATTACACTCCGTCTTCTCCACCTATGAATTTCGGAAACACAACAGTTTTTCTCCATTTCACCTCAAAACTCTTTTGCAACTATAAACAAAATCTTGATTCCCCAGAAAAGAGTATACCACTTGGGCGACCAACGTATAATATACCGACTCGCCCAGTCTAACCTTGTTAGCATGAGAACAATAGTTAACTGTGGACCCGGGTGGGAACCCCTTGCCTCTATTCCGAAACCATGGCATCTGCGGCAAATCATAGAACTGTTGTGATATTCTGTTCGTGGTTTGGAAACGGTCGCGCGGATACATTAAGAGAGTGTGACTTTGATCTTGTTGCACAATGGTGGCACGTGGCGTGCTACTCCTGGGATGTTGGAGGTGGTGCCTGTAGGTTGAAAACTTAGTGATCTTAAAAGTCTCTTTAAGGTCACTAAGGTTGAAAACGTTCAAACAGCATAAGAATGGCGCGGTATGTGACATATAACCTTGCTGCAACTTGGCGCGGAGTTGTGACACCATGGAGCATCCCAAAGCCCTTCTTCGTTCATTTGATGATAATCTAGGCCCTGTTTTTATCAGATCTTTTCAGTGCAAAAAAAAAAAAAAAAATGAAAACTACATTGTTTTTCTCCCAGAGTCAAAGAGTTCATGAGGTGTTTAAAATAACTCTACAAACAATCAATTTCTGGTGTGCAAAAAGAGGGGAAGCTTCAAAACTGTTTTGCTCATAGAACACTTTGAAATAAAAATTATGAGTAGATTGGAATAAAAATAACATGAATGTCTTGAGGACCTTCAGTTCACTCGTCTGTGCTGACTTTTTTTTTTGTCAGTGCGGCAGTATGAAACAGAGCGGATTCTTTTCTTTTTTTCTGTCCATCAGTGTAGTTGATTTTGAATAAGGAGCGGATTTTTTTAACCCTAAAGATTAACAACACCTCTTCCCGATGAAAGGACAGAACGCAAAACGTGAACATAATATTAATAAAATAATCGATGCCATTGAAGGGTTCAGACTGAACGAGTGGTCTTAATATCACGTTAGTTTGTTTTTTGTTAGTTATTTTTGTTTGTTTGTTTCGATCTAGCAATTTTTTCTATCTAAGCCAGTGACAACATTTTAATGAAAAATTTTTATCATTATCATCCATAATTCTTGAATCTTCCAGTGATGTCCCAGTGTATTTCGTTTGGCTGAAGTACGTCTCGTGGTTCCGCTACGCCAATGAGATTTTGATGGTCAACCAATGGAAAAACATAGACCACATTGGTGAGTGATACTTCCCGAATTCTAACTACTGCCCCTTACCTTTTCATCTTGAACGCTTTGTAGGTCATGTGACCGGTTGCCTCGGGAGCAGTTCAAAGCTCCGCCATTGTTGTTAGAGGACGGCAAGGAGTAGGAGTCTCGTTCGCCAAAGCGGAAGTGCGGAAGAGTTCCACAGCATTGATTAATAGCAATTTGTTAGCTGTATAAACGTTCGGGTAGTGCTTGTTACGGAATTAAAAAGGGGGGGGGGGGGGAAGGGAGGGGGAGGGGGGAGAGGGATTGACTTGTTTTATTTTCTTTACTTTTGACCAGACTTGGGCCGAATCAAAGGTTGATTCACAACATTCTAAAACTAAAACGCATTAATAGCAGACGTACAAAAAAACAACAACAAAAAACAAAAACAAATACAACAACAACAACAAAGAAATAAGAAAAGGGACAATCGAACAATTCTTTAACTTTCTCTGTCTTTATTTTCTCCTTCCGTGTTACTTTCTCCCACTTCGATCTATTCATCTACATATTTGGAATTTCTGTGATTAACGCTATCTTCTTCTCCTTCCCCTTACCGGTTACCTATCTCCTTCGTGATTTGTGTCACATAAGGCCTTTACAGATGTTCTCAACTCTTCTCTGTTGGCTGATGCTCTTCTTGCCTCATTCCAACCAATTCTTCCATCCAGCTTTCCTTCTTTCCTGCTCCACCGTTCCCCGTGCTGTTTTTGGTCGTCCTTGTTTTCGTTGTCCCTCAGGTGTCCAGGTCAGGGCAGCAGGGCAATATGGCAGAGTCCCCTTCCCATTACTTAAACATGATGCACTCTACTAAGTTGGTTGTTGGAGATAATCCTTCCTCTCCCAAGGAAATTAAGAAAGGACCCCCATGCCTGGTTTGTGGATTGCTGGTACAGTGCCTTAAATACTGAACCACCCCTTCCACAGGAGGAGGACCACTTATTGTTCTTCCGGTTTCTATTCCCCCAGATTGTCCAAACCAAACCTTTCCCATTGGCTCAACAACAGCCAGACCAAGAGACACGAGCCCATGTCTCTTTAAAACAGGAAATGATGTTTTGAACTACACAAGCTTTAATAAGGTATATTATGTTACTTCAAAACGCTCTCTCAAATATGATATGTTTAAACAAACACACATAGACTCACACACACACACCCGCGCGCGCGCGCGCACACACACACACACACACATACTCACACGTTCAAAATCATTTACTTGATTGACTTACCGAAAAACATAAGTTCATGGCTCTTGTGTCCATGAACAACGCACCAATTCTAGGTAGTGTGCAAAGAAAATGTCTATAACACATTTTTTTTTGCTATTGGGTCTCTCCACACACTCAATGGCTACAGGCTTGGGATTTTAATCCTTTGTAAACGCTTGTCGGCGATAGACAATGAAATGTATCTCCGCTCTGCTTTGAATATTCATCATGTTGTGAAGGATGACTTAATAAAACTGTGTAACTCTTTCTCCCTTGATCTTCTACTATTTCTAAGAGTTGTTCCCCTTCTCCATTCGACATTGAATTTTATACCTACTTTCGTCATCGGTTGAGCATGTGATTTTCTTTTCAATTCATTCATCATTGAACCGCGCCATTAATATTATCATTGTGTGTGTTTTTAACTAGCCTTGTTCATGGGTTGCCCCCCACCCCCACCCCAACCCATTTATCTCTCTTCTCTAGGATGACGTGAACTTTGACCTTGTCATGTTGTGTGTCCTCCTGGTGGGCTTCCGATTGCTGGCGTTCGTCGTGCTGCTGGTCAAGGCGAAACGATCCAAGGAGTAAATTATGACTTCATTTGTTGCACCTCTCATCACTTCCTACTGGTCAAAGCGAAACGATCGAAGGAGTAAATTATGACTTCATTTGTTGCACCTCTCATCACTTACAACTGGTCAAGGCGAAACGATCCAAGGAGTAAATTATGACTTCATTTGTTGCACCTCTCACCACTTCTAACTGGTCAAGGCGAAACGATCCAAGGAGTAAATTATGACTTCATTTGTTGCACCTCTCACCACTTCCTACTGGTCAAGGCGAAACGATCCAAGGAGTAAATTATGACTTCGTTTGTTGCACCTCTCACCTCTTCCTACTGGTCAAGGCGAAACGATCGAAGGAGTAAATTATGACTTCATTTGTTGCACCTCTCACCACTTCCTACTGGTCAAGGCGAAACGATC
>JBCIKM010530012.1:0-26254 GCA_039654465.1 Melibe viridis | reverse complement strand
AGTGATTTTTTAAGTGAAACAAAGTTGGAAGTCTGGTGGGTTGTTGGTTTTTTGGGGGCCCCCCCCCCCCCCCCCCCCCCCTTCTCATTATGGCGTCAGTAGAATTTTATGGCCTATTTTGTTGCCTTTTAATAGAAATAAGGATTGTTAGCCTCAAAGTAGTGCTATGGAAAATGGCAGAGATAAGTGAAGAGGTAAACTTGAATAAAGCACACCCTTGGTCAAGTTATTGACCATAAATACAAAGATTTCAACTTTAAAGAGTGTCAACTTAAACAGATGCACATACTCACAACGATCTTGTTTAGGCTGGTACATTGTCTCTGGCAAGGGAAAGTAGAAGTAAGCTTATAAGACAGATGAAAGGGACCAGTTAGAAAGAGAGATAAAACCAAAAATTAAACCTGTGTATTTTGCTTATATATGCTGAGATGTTTGCCTAGCTAACACAATAATTACACAGAAAACAGGTGATTCTGGCATGAAAGACTAAATTCAACTTACAGCTCGCAGACTGCATTTGCTAGAGAGGCAAGTTTATGATCTGACTGTTTATGCTTTAGACGAGTGAATAATTTTTTTTTCTATTTTCTTTCTGCCTTTGAATAGGTATCAGCCCAGGCCCCAACTTCTTTTACATAGTCCACAGCGTGGCAGTGTCGGAAAAGGACAATCTGATATGTGCAGCGGACAGGGAAAATGGTCGTATCCAGTGCTTTGATTTGGATGGCAAATTCCAGCGTCTTATTAAGCATAAGGAATTTGGATCAAGATTATTTGCTATTGATTACAGTCCTCTGCACGGTAAAGCTTTGCCACCCTCAAATCATACATTTTTTATACATCTATAAAGGAGGTAATTGGTCTCAAATTTTGCATCGTCCATGATACAAATTCGTCTTAACTGACACATTTTTATACATCTATGAAGAAGATAATTTAATTTAACCTTATTTTCTAAGTTTTAGTTTAGGTGATGATGGTGAGGGGTGCAAAGGTTGTGGATTTCAAATTAAAATTGAAAATTGACTTTTTTTTTAAATTCATGAAGGATTTCCTTTTTAAGAATTTTGTAACTATTCCTGATGCCCTGAAATAAATTGGCTTATTGGTCTTTCTCATTTAGAAGATACCATCAAGGCAACATCAAATATTGTTTGGCTAAGATTAAGTGATACCCCATATGTATTGCTCATGCCACCCAAGATAAGGCGCGGTGGACTGATCATCTGCCTGTCTTCATTTCGTGTGATCCAGAGTCTCAACACTGCTAAGGTGGTATGAAGGGATAAGGATAACAAAACTATTTCTGATTGATACTTGGACTCCTTCAGTGATCTTCTTTAAATAAAGTGACTGTCTTAGATCTTTACAAACGCTTATGTTCTTGCACAAAGAAATAAGACTTCATCACAAAAATTATGATAATGGTGATTTTATAATTAGAAAAAGATAAAAGAGAACCAGCAAATCAAAACTGGAATTTTTGACCTGTGAGAAGCAATCTTTTTTCACTGATACGTCAGTTAAGAAGTTACATTACCTTTTTAGGTGGACTGCTGTATGCTGTGAATGGTCCTGATGGGATTTCCACTGTGCAGGGATTCACGCTGGAGATGAAAACGGGAGGCCTGATTGATCAGTGGAATCTGCCGCAGGTATGAATCATCTTTGTGGTACATACAGACTGCCTGAGACATGATTTATTTCTCAGCTTTACCGTATCTATGATATCAGTATTATAAGGATTTGTTGTGGAGGTCTTTACTTTGTTTGATTTCTCAATACAGTAGAGCACTGATATAAAGAACAGCTTGGGACATTCCAAATGAGTTCTTTGTATCAATAGTTCTTAATAGCTGTCAGGATTTATGTATTGACTCTGTATAAGGTGATTAACAATCTGTTCTTTATAACCATCAGCTCTGTATAAGGATGTGTTTTATAAGCATCCTCTAATGTATGTTGTTGTCTCTTTGAATTTAACTCTCCTGTCATGTTTATAGAAATCAATAGAGAATGTTTGAAATATTTTTTTAGGAGGAAGAGATTTTGAAATTGTCATTTCATATAAAAGAAAGGCGGTTTCATAAAGATATACTTGTTATAGAAACAGGAATGTTAGGCTGGCTACGCAAGGATAACTAATATAAAGAGTTGATACAGGGACAAGGGAAAATTGGCTCTGTGGGCAAGGTGTCAGGCTTCCATGTTGAAGAAAACATGTTTGATTCCTGCTTGTGTCATTCTGTTATTGAGTTGATAGCTGGGTCATCACAGTTTTTCTTTGGGACAGTAAAGGGAATTGTTTTTCTTTTGTTAAATGATGGCTGAATTGATGGTGCGATCATAATAAACGATAGATTAATAATTTAAATATCCCTTGAAGTCTATATATATAGTCCTAATTTTTCGTATTCATATTGTTCCGATGTTTCATATTGAAGTTTTATTGTGAGAAAAAAGAGATTTTTTTTTATTCTGTCAAAACTTACTCACTATTTCAGGGGCTGAAAAATCCACATGATGTGTGTGTGGATCCCACAGGAGATTCTGTCTATGTAGGAGAACTCAATCCCCGGAATGTGTGGAAGATGACCAGAATGTCCAAGGAGGACGCTGCGGCTGTGTACACCAATCTGAAGAACGAGCACAGTCACCCTGATGGGGATGAGCATGATGAGGACCATGACAACTCTGTGGAGGGCTCTGAATCCAAGCAGGACAGTGAGTGTTGAATGTCTCTCTCGTCGTATTACATCATACAGATACAATACTTTGTAGCTACTGAATGAATATCAATGAAGTAGCGTGGCAAAGAATTTGGAATGACAGAAAAGTATGAAATGCCAGGGGGTGGGGGAGGTGTATGTTTGTTTGATTTTGTTTTTTTTTCATTATCTACTTTGGTTTAGTTTTCTTGAGAATTTGATCCAAAAGGTTCAGATTCCCCTTCATGTGTGTATATGTTGTGAAAAAAAATTCATCCACAGAAAAGCCAAGCTCTTTAAAACAGAATGTCTCATGGTGTACCTAATGAAGGAATTTTCAAACACTCTTGATGATAATAATAATAAGAAAAACAAAACCAGAACTTACTCAGGGAGTCTGAGAATGAAGGGGAACAAAAACAGGGCTTTGGTGGGTTTGATGAGAAGTCATAAAAGTGTCCAGCTTTATATCTTGAATTGTGTTAGATTTTGAATTAATATGATAAGATTAAGTGCAATCCTACCCTTGACTGTCTACATATCTGAAAGTGAAACTTTTTCAATCGATTGAACACACGTACCCTTTTAATGTGAAACATACCTATTTAATCCTTAATTTCTCAAACAATGCCTTTCCCTACTTGTAGAAAAGGTAACCCTCATTAAAAAGTTCTTAAAAACTATCAAAGCATTGCAAAGTTTCCTACAGCTTGATAATTTTGATAAACAGGACTTAATTGACAAAATTTAAAACAAGACATAGTTCATTGCTGAGGTAAGTGGGAAATAGTTTTTTGCGTTGTTTTTTTTCTTTTCCTTTCTTGTTGTCACAATTAAAAGTGCTGAATGAAATATTATGTTAGAACTAATTTACTCATGTGTGATATTTGATTTTTTAGAAGGACATAAAAATTATTGCATACTCTTCTGGCTTTAAAATAATATCGAGGCATGCTTTTTAAATGAAAATTATGACTGACTGTCTAATTGCAAAAATTGATATAATTTCAGGTGACAAGGTGACAAAGCAAAAGACTGTCACTGCTCATGTAAACATGACGGCAAAAATCTCCAACACCACAACAAACCCGACAAATTCTTCTGAGCTTTCGAAGAGGACGCTGGCGCCGGAGACGGGGCTGAGCATCTCCATGATCATGGGCATGGTGCTGGTGGTGCCCGTGGTGCTGCTGCTGATCATCATCATGCTGGTACGCAGCCACCGCTCAGGTGAGTCAACTCGGCAACTGGGCTAAGACAGAGCCTACGTAGACTGCATTCAGTACAAAAAAAAACAAAACAAGCAATGCTATAATTCAAGACAGACAGTTTTTCCTTGTAGCAGTGATAAACCGCCTGTGGAGGGTGCTACCTACTCTAAACAATTGTCATTACCATTCTGGTGTGAGTAAAAAGAAGTGAATGGGTAGGGCATTTTACCACATTTACCTCTCCCTATTGGGGATGGATATAAAGTTCAGAGGTCCCCTTGGTTGTAGATCAGACAACCTTGTCTCTGTCTGAAATAGTGTAACATGCCTAACAGGCAGTTTGTCTCGTCATGTGTTTCTTGTTGGTTGTCTGCCAGAGACATGGTATTGTAAAGCAGTTAGAGCAAGGTGACAGCCGTGATTGGACGCTATATGAATATCCATATTTATTTATTTATCATTTATTTATGTGAGGTGGGCCGAGTGCTGTGTGCCATTTGTAGAGGGTCTGCCTTAGAGACAGTAGCCGTAGCTTGTCGCATATCATCCCAGTCTCATACATTTGGAGATAATTGTGAAGATTAGAGGTTGTGCACAAAATTGTGGCTAAAAAAAATTCACTGCATTTCACAGTCTTGATGTGTCTTTAATGTGAGAAATAATGTGGAGGAGGGGAATTTATATTTGGGATTGACCTTGTATTTATGTGCACATCTACAACTAGGTCAAAGAGAGCACAAGAGTTCATTATCTCTTTTACCCCGAAACTACAGAATATCGTCAACTGCTAAACACAATGAATGTTGGTATAAGAGAGAAAAAAAAACTTTATAAGGAAAATAAAAACTTATTACAGCTTAAAAGTACCACAGTTTGTAAAGCCTCATCCACTGTTGTTAAAATAACAGAGAAGTACAAGATAGATTGATACAGTTTATTTTATGCAATATTGTTTCCTTTCATCATTTCAGGCAACCTTAAGTTTTTCTCAACTGGTGGTGGTAAAAGCAAGAGAATATTCAACATGCAGCACATTCTAGGCAATTCCCACAAGGGTTTCGATCCCCTCAGCACGGAAGAGAGTGACCATGACCTTGATCCAGATGACTCTGACCAGGAAGAATATGCTGCTCCAAAAAAATTGAAGAGTTAACCTGATGCGAAGAGCACAAGCAAACTGTAAACTATAGGAATGTCTCATTGACTCAAAGTTTAAAACCTTAAATTTAATTTTTAATTTTTTTTCATTTTTTTGGTAATGGGTTTTTCCAGTTTCTTAAAAACCGTTATATTTTTTTATAACTATATGTCAATTTGTCAAGCTGTGTTTTTGCAAGGACATAATATAATTTTTCCTTATTTATCATTTCAGGTGCATGAAAAAAAGGGCCTAAAACTAAAGCGCTCAAAAACTGTGTTATAACTAATTTATGTTAAATCATGACCGTTTTATTAAGACTACCAGAAAATGCCCCTATCATAGACTTCAAAATTGCTCCATACTAATATAACAAACATTTTAATCCACACCTGGTTGATTAAGACCAGTTTTATTGAGCATAGCAGCATTAAAATGAAATCATTAACTGAAAGACATGTGCACTCGGATCTGGATTGTAATAACAGTAGACTAGTGAAAGTTGGATGGGTTTTTTTTATAGTTATAAAATCAACATCATACCTTTAGTAAAGCTTTGTGTGAAATACCCTCTTCAGTCGTGCACTGAAGTCTATTATTTGGGCCTTTTTTAGTAGTTTTAATTAAACGGTCATATCTAACTTGTCTATAAGTGCAGCAATTTTAAACTTTGCACATGTAAAATTAATATGTTAATCATTACTTATGCCGAGTTATGTTTAACTACATTTAATTATAACACACTTTTTTAGTGCTCTAGTTATGGGTTATTTTTTTTCATGCACCCTATATTTTGACAGTATGCATTTATAAATGAATGATCTTTTGACTATGGCATCTATATGAATTACTGTAGATGAGCACAATATGTCCTGAGAGGTGGTGGAGATTTTTCTGCATTTCAACGACCAAGATGATCTGTCATCTGATTTTAATATGAACATGTTTTTCATAAGATTTTACTTTGGTTGCGGGATGGTTTGTTGAAAACTCCTATCTTTTTGACAACATTATTGTGCTAGTTGATACGTAAATTTGATAGAATTATAATGAAAGATACCTTGAAGTCAGCGAGATAGAAGCCAAGTACTTGGCTCATGGTAGACTATTGTTGAGATCTGTGCCAGCTCACTGCTAGCCAGCATGAGAACTAGGGTAAGATAAGGTGGTATAACAAATTTGCTATGATTTTTTTTTCTTAAAAAAAAAAAAAGGAATTTCAATTGGTGATGCCTCGTCAGATTTATTTCAAACTGTCTGGGGATTCATTGAATGAAGAATTAAACATGAAAACTGCATAAACAGTTTGCCTGTTTTGTCTGTAAACCACATGATCTTTGAAAATGATAAAGTTGAGAATTTGTAAATACTGTATGTTTTGAATCAGTTCCTTTAAAAGGAAATTCATGTTTGATTACCTTTGCTACTTAATTTATGATTTATCGGAGTAAATAGTTCTATTTTTATAATTTATTTCTTTAAAAGTGCTTAAGTTATATTTTTACCTGTGGTATATGGCCTCGTTTGATTTGGTCTTTATATTTTAAAGACTATTTGGCTCAACAGATGGAAAGATATCTTCCAACAGAGATCAAGATCTGAGCATGTTATCTGGGTTTTTTTTTACGTTTCAGCTGGAAAAAAATTGTCTTAATTGAAAAGACTGGGATTTTTTAAAAGTCTATGTGCTAAGACTTTGAAATCACCAACTATGATGAGTCACTTTCTTCTATTTGCAAAGTTTGCTTTTGAATTTTGAGATACTGCAAATTTTGTAAGTCATTTCCAACATTTTAAAGCTTTTCTGAGATGCTGTTGTCTTAAATTTAAGATATATTATATTTCAATTCAATCAAAATTCAAATATTTATTCATTGTCAACTTCCATCGTGTTTGCATGGACTTAAAAGTTAAAATCTGTACAAATTTGTACAAGCTGTGGAGAGCTTTTTAAGCACCATTCAGTTTTTAGTATTTTTAGAATTATGAAATGATTTTAATAGGAGGCAAAATATTTTATATGATTCACCGATTGTTTGACTGCGCAAGAGTAAAGCTGTATATACTCCCAAGTTTTTGCATCTAAAATTTCCTTTAGAAAAATATGAACCATCTCCATTCCTTTTAAAGGTGATTAAAATCTCCAGGGCAGGTGGTTGGCAGGTATCCCTGGTGAACACGTCTACTTCTTTTTCTCATCTTTTGCACTGAAGTTACCATCCTTTTATGTGATGTCCTGTTTTTGTTATCTTGAATGCAACTCAGTGGTCATCCCTTATTCCATGCCTTTTGGTACATAACTGCAGGGTCATAAGTTAAGCGTACTCAGTACTTTTGTACACAAAGGGGGTTTAAAGATCCTTAGTCTTCCTGAACCATAATGCTGTTACAAGTGGTGGCCATTGCTTATATTGTAAGGAGAGAGGATAATTTTTGCCCTTGTAAATAATCTCTCTGTGGTGTTGATATGTGTTCTGAGAGATGATATTTATGTTTTAATGTAAATCATTTCTCTGCTATTTGTGGTCGGATCTTTTCTCTCTTTGAATTTATTCTATCATCTAAATCCCCCCCCCCCCCCTCTTTGACCCTTGTGTGTCCTAGGGCCCTATTACCACCAATAAACAAACAAAACAAGCTAATGTACTGAGTACTTTTGGACACAAAGGGAGTTTAGAGATTTTTGGTCTTCCTGGACCATTATGCTTCTACAGTTGATGGCCATGATTTATTTTAGTTTTGAGAGATGGTATTTTGTTTCATTGTAAATCATCTCTCTGTGGTGTCAATATGTATTTTAGAAGATATTTATTTTTTTTTAGTGTAAATCATCTCTCTGCTGTTTGTGGTTTTACCTGCTCACTCTTTTAACTAATTCTATCATCTTACTTTCCTCTGGGTTCCTCTATGACCCCCGTGTGCTGTGGGACCGGTCCGTAAAACTATCAATAAACAAACAAATAAAATCTTCAGGAAGTTTATATCTATTTTTTAAGCACAAAGCAGTATTTTATATGGGACAGTATTTTGAAAATTGTTATGTTTATTTTTAATTTCATGGTTGCTCTCAGGGTGTGATTTTGATGGCAAAAATTGTTTTTGGTTACACGTACTAAGATGTCACAGTAGTCTTGTATTTAGTGGCACAGAATTGTAGCTCAACAAAAGTGTTTCTAAAATCAATTGCTTAGAAATACCTAAAAATTATTGTTTTGAAGACAGCCAGTCTTAGTCTGCAACTGTTTTGTCCATCTTTTAAAGTAAGGTCACGGCATATAAATCAAAGCCACAGCAACATATCAAATACGTCTTTGTATGGAGGACAAAACTGAAGTAATGTCACAAGGCTGTGGAGTTTTAATTATTTCATTCAACCGTCTCAATGTCAGGCATGAGCCAAATCAAATCTTTATTTTAAAACATAATTTCTAATCATCCTGTGTGTAACGAGGTAAGAGAAGCTGGAACAGACAGTTTTGCTGAGGTTTTTTTGTTATTTCTTTGCTGTGCCCCTTTTTAAAATTTTCAGAGTTGACCTGTTAAAATTGTCCTTGCCTCAGCTTTATCTCACTCATTACTATTTTCATTGAAAAGAATAAGGCTTGCAGAAAATCTGTGATTGACTTTTACTTTTAAAGTAAAGCAGATGTTGGTAAAATCCATATTTCTATCCTCTTTGTTTGCCTTTGCTTGCCTTTAAAATGACTGATTATTGTTTTAAGAAAACTATAATTAGTATTTATTTTGTTAGAAAGATATACTTTTTGGGCTCTTTTGCTTTTTAAGAAAAAAAAAAACAACAAACAACTTGAGCAGTTTGTGTATTTATGTGGGGTTGGTCCTCTGCAGAAAAGATGCTTTATTTCTTCATGTCGGAAGAAGCTAAGGCCAATATTTTATCATAATTGAATATCTAGATAGGCAGATGAGTTATTGGGAGACAAGTTTACACATTTGCTATATGTGCACTAGTTTTGATTGTGGAAAATTAGAAAATCCTTGAAATTTTTAAAATTAATTAATGACTGTCTGTGATTTTTGTTTCAATTAGTTTTTGAAAGAAAATAAAGTTTACTAAGATATGGATTTTTAGAACACCTAATTGAGAATAGTGTTTTGCTTTACAACAATTTTATATTGGCAAACAGAACAATAAACAGGGTGACAACTTCTAAAACGCTTTTGCTTCACCTCTTACCTAACAGGAAATTACTTCAATCAGAGGATCAATGAAGATCTACTTGCAATCACAAATAAAGAATTATAAAGGTCTGACCCGTTAAAACTTTTGGATTGCTAAATCCACATTTATGTTGTAAAAGAGATCTGAGGATTTATTCCTAAATTAATATGATCTTTTGTTCCTATTTGATAATTCTCTTTTCAACCTTCCTTTATGTTTTCATCTTTTGATGGCTGCATTTTAAAGAAAATGTGCTCTGGCTTAGATTTCTAGTATTGTTTTTTTTCATTGAGAATGCTTTCCATACATGTGATCTGTGTGATACTTGTGTGGCAAGCTGTAAAATTTTATACAGCTATGTTGTGTTCATATCCGTCAATTCCATTCATTCATATCATTCACATTCAGTGTTTTGTGATGTCATTTTGATGATGATGTAGTGTGTTCTAATTTGTTCATGTTTCATTCCCATACATTCTTTGTTGTGGTGTGAAACTGTGGTTATAATCTCTGTATTTTGCATTTGTGTGTGACTCAAGAATGGCTCTTGTTTCATGATGTACAGATAACACGTAGAATAGATATTGGTAATTGTGTTGTTTGTGAAACTTGGAGTTTGTTGGTAAAGATGTTTTCTTTTCATTGTGACCACAGGAAAACATGACAAAGACAATTTTTGAGAGTTCTTTTTGTAGGATTTTTTTGCAATATGAAATTTACTTTAGAAACATGGCAATTCCTTTTCAATTTTTTTAATTTCAAAAAGGGAGGATGACACTTATACAGTTTTTTTTATGTTTTTGCATACATTCTAGACAGGTGAATTTGATTTCTTTCACTGCCATGAAATTTTGTTGTAATTTTTTGTTGTCAATTGGTTAATTCCATCTTCATTATATTTTTGTCAGGGTATTAACAAAAATTGAGGCAAACTTCTTTTTGTAAAAAAACATTCCATTTCTATTTTCTTTGCGTTTTTCTCTATGTGTTAGTGGAAATTAATAATTATACTTTGTGCGAATTAAATGAGAAAGTAAGCAACAAATATGGAAATATGAAACTTCTTTTCAGAGTTAGAAGCGAAATTTAATGGCAACTCAAACATTTTTTGTCTCTTCCACAACGCTTACTTAATTGAATTGTCAGTACGTCTTAGCTTGGATTCATCAAGGGTCTTTCTTTGTTTTATTTTTACATTTTTAAATAATCTAGTGGGTCATAATACGGTACAGTGAAACAAATATTCACCAAACTCTTTGATTCATGTTCAAGAGAAAAATTTGGGAAAATGAAAAGTTTGTTGAATTAATTGGGCAAAATTTTGAGAAAGAAGGTGATATTTTTACTTCTTTGTAGTGTATCAGTAAGTCAGCGCAATAGCAATGTGAATGGGGAGTTGGCAGGAAATAAATGAGTGGCTGAATAGGTTTGGGAGAGAAAAAGAGGAGATAAACCACAAAACACAACTGGAAAGGAGAGGATAGTTAATAATGGGAAACTGGTCTGTCTGAGTTTTTGGACTTGGAAGATCAAAGGTATGGATTGGCAGATGAGACACTGGCTGGGAAAAGGAGAGCTGCGCATGAATGCTCAATTTTCCCATCTGTGTGTTGGCTCGTATTAGTTAAATAGTTAAGAACAATTTACCACAGAAAGGATTGTTACTGCAATTAATTAGTATTTGTATGCCCCCAGGTTTTCTGAGGCCACTGAAAGAACGGAATTGGAGACAGGTTTTTTTTAGCCATATAGTGCACAGGAAGAGAAACTGGATGATACGCAAAAAAGATATACTGTGTGTACCTCCTGGATTCTCAGGGCTGCCAAGTTACGATTACATCGTAATTATTACGAATTTTGATGAAAATTGCAAATTTTTGGTCGTAATATTATCATTCCGATTTTTTAAATTAAATTTTTTTTTAAATTTATTTGTGGGGGGAGGGGGGGGGGGTTCTTCAGGCACTTAATTCACTCACAAAAGAAACAATGATTGTAGCAGAAAACAAATGCAGTTAAAAACCAATGTGCACAATGTGAAAATTGGAAAGATAAGTCGAAATACTACTAAAGAACTGCCAGTCGTGCGCTGTGCATGCAACATTAGCCCTAGGAGTCGGTTCTACTTTCTCTTTCGGGAAACTACGAGTAAACAATGTCCGATCATTGCTTCTTGTTAAAATTTTTACCAAATACGGCAATGGATTCCCATACCCCTCAACATAACCCAGGATGGACATCATTTGATCAATATATTATTATGATTTGGTCTTATCTTTTTCTGTTTCTTATTTTGATAGGACTATTCTGTAAGCGGTTTCACAAGCTTCTCTTTATTGTTTGCAGGATCGGGTCATTTCTTCCAGTGAATAAGTATGCTAATTGTTGAATTCAAACACAAGAGGTCGCTTCAACATTTCCCTTATAAATATAAATTTTGTCTTATTTGATAGAAAGGTGGATCTATCTCTACCTCAACAGTAGAACTATAATCTCTATTCTAGATATCTTACTCGTTGACTCGATTTAAGTTTGATAAATGGTTTGCTTATACTTTTTCATAGAAAAATTGGGGTGATTACTATTTGTTGTCTCATTTTACTATTTTTGGCTCTTTCATTACTTTTTTCTGCTTATGGGAGTTGGCAGCCCTGGATTCTGACTCAATATCATTACACAATAGATTTTAATGCAAAGTCAGCTTTTATTAGGAGTTTGATCACATGATAACATTTTTTTCTCGGTAATAGTGACTAAAAGATGGGGAAGGATATAAAGAAGAAGAAGAGAAAATATTGGACCATGGCCAAGTGTTGGTTGCGCTCAACTGTTGGACCATTGTGTTTGCTCAGTGAATGGGGGCTGCCATGTAGTGAAAGAGAGCGGCCAAGTAGGTAAGCCTCTCCAGCTTTTGACAGCCATGACTACACAGCTGGAAGTGTGTTTTCTTGGTTGTTATATTTATTTACTTACCCTCTGATCCTGGGTGGATTTGCACAAAGATGTAAATGATTACTTAGCTGTGACGGACTGTTCTGTGATACATCATAATAATACATATACATTTGTCATTGCTGTATGTAAAACGTGTTTGGTGTTTTATCAATTGGTTTTGCACGTTTTATCCAAATCCATAGTCATTTATGGTTGAAGTAAAATGCCTAAGATGTTTGATTTTTTTCAAATGACCGCTCTAAAGATTTTTGTGTGTGTTTTTCATGATCTAATTATATAAAGAGAGAGGAATAGATTGTAATACATTCCGCTTTTCAAATCACAAGAGATTTTTCTAAGATCTGAAATGTCTCAAGCCAGGAGACAGGTATACCTACCTATTTTTTTCTATGACTTTGAATAATTTTGAATTTTATTTTTCTTTCTCTCACAGAATATAATCGTAGGAAATATTTTTTATTTGTCATCTGATGATCTGTTGTCTGATCCAAAGGGAAACGAGATCCCCATGGTCTACTTGTGTCGGGTGTCATTTGTCAAATTAGTGGTCTTGTGAATAAAATATAGCTGTGCACATCTCATTTGTTTTTTATTGCTTTCAGGGTATCCCAAAAATTTTAAACACTGGATGGCATCAAAAGACTACACAAAAGTACAAAAATGTTCATGAATGGTGTATGAATATGAGAGGTCAAAAAGTTGAAGGCATATTGATACTGCAGAATGATTCAAAAAGAATACGGCAAGATAATCATTTGATATGTTAAAGACTGAAAGCATAACAAACCTCTCAGCATGGACACATATGTTTTATATAAATTGAAGTTTAATTTCATGTTTTATAAGTGCTCCACATTTTCGATGTCGCTACCACCAGCAGGGAGGACAGCATCAAGTCGATTTGAGAATTCCTCCCATATCTGCCTCAGTGGGAGGTTCCTGGGTCTCCCTGGTGGGCTCTTCTACTTCTGTTTCTTTTACATTGAAGCTGTCGTCTAACTTTTTCCCCTTTTCTGTGATCTCCTGTCTTTGTTGTTTTGTTTGCAAACTCAGTGGTCATCCCTTATGTCATGCCTTTTGGCACTTATAAGCATAGGAAGAAAAGAGGAGCTGGCACTGGAAATAGATGAAAATAAAGAGAAAATAGTGTAGGCACAGTGCCGAGGTAAGTCAAAGCCATAGAGAGAAAGGGAAAACAAGACAGGAAGTCGTCGGAGGAGGGAATCGAACCCAGGACCTGCCACGGCACCCATTTGCCTGGCTACTGCCAGAACAGCGGACTTACCAACTGAGCCATCCGCCACTCTGGCCCTGGGTTCTGGGTTCGATTCCCTCCAACGAGGACTTCCTATTTTGTTTTTTTTCCCTTTCTCTCTATGGCTTTGACTCACCTCGGCACTGTGCCTATACTATTTTCTGTTTTATTTTGCCTTTTGGTACATAACCCCAGGGTCACAAGTTGAAGAAACTGAGCACTTTTGTACACAAAGGGGGTTTAAAGATCCTTGGTCTTCCTGAACTGTTATGCTGTTATGGGTGATGGCCATTGTTTATTCTTGTTTGGAGAGATGATATTTTTTGTCATTGTAAATCATCTCTCGGTCGTGTCGATATGTGTTTTGAGAGATGATATTTATTTTTTAGTGTAAATCATCTCAGCGTTTACCCGGGGATTGACGACAACTAGATAATATGTCGTTGGGGGCACTTGTCGTGTTTGATCTGTTCCCTCTTTTAACTAATTCTTTCATCTTACTTTCCCCCGGGCTCCTCTATGACCCTCGTGTGTAGTGGGGCCCTAAAACCTGCAATAAACAAAACAAACAATAACAAAGATCTGCCTCATCGTGATTTTTCAGGTCATTCATACTTTCTTGAAGTAGTGGAACTTAACCTGTGTCTTTAATTTAATTCCACAAGAAAACTTCACACACAGTGAGCTCCAGGGATATGGCAGGCCAAACACAGAGAGCAGAAAGGCCTTCAGCACCTCTCCTCAAAATCCATCGCAGAGGCACGGTTCCATTTTGACTGATCTTCCCAAAATATAGTTGCGCCGAATGTTAAACTAACCACAATGGTGAAATTGACGCGCAATTTAAGTCTGCTGTTGGTGGGTGTCCCCTGTGGCCACTTCTACTTCTATTTCTTATCTTTTACATACCTTGAAACTATCGTCTTACTCTTCCCTTTTCTTTGAGTTGTCAGGTTTGCAACTCAGTGGTCATCCCTTATTTCATTCATCCCTTTTGGTACATAACTCATTGGTCACAAGTTAAAGGTGCTGGTGGTTGGTGAGAGTTCCTGGTGGGCTCTTCTGCTTCTGTTTGATCTACACTGAAGCTATCGTCTTACTTTTCCCCCTTTTCTGTGATATCCTGTTTTTGTTGTTCTTGTTACAAACTCATCCCTTATTGCCTGACTTTTAGTACATAATCGCTTGGTCGCATGTTGAACGTACTGAGTACTTTTGTACACAAAGGGGGTTTAAAGATCTTGGGTCTTTCTGTACCATAATGCTATGTGATGGCCATTGCTTATTTTTGTCAGGAGGGATGGTATTTTTTGTCATTGTAAATCATCTCTCAGTGGTGTCGATATTATGTTTTGAGAGATGATATTTATTCTTAGTATAAATCTTCTCTCTTCTGTTTGTGTTTTGATCTGTTCCATCTTTTAACTAATTCTATCATCTTACTTTCCTCTGGGCTCCTCTATGACCCTCGTGTGTCGTGGGGCCCTAAAACCTCCAATAAACAAACAAACAAAATAACTAATGCTATCAACTTGCTTCCTTCTGGGCTCCTCTATGACCCTCGTGTGTCCCGGAGTCCTAAAACAACCAATAATCAAACTAGTTAAAAGGACAGTACTTTGTTACAAGCAGGGGGTTAAAGATCCTGGGTCTTCCTGTATCATTGATATGCTGTTTCGGATGATAGCCTTTGCATTCATATTTTTCTTTAGGATAGATGTTTTTTTTTTTGTCATTTTCATTTACATCTTTGTGGTGTTGATATGTGTTTTGAGAGATGATATTTATTTTTCAGTGTAAATCATCTCTCTACTGTTTTGTGGCTTGACGTGTTCTCTCTTTGAACTAATCTACCAGCTTTCTTTCCCCTGCTTTCCTCTATGATATCCGTGTGTTGTTGGGCCCTTACACCACCAACAAAGAAGCGAACATATCAGCTCCCATTTAATTCGTGATAAAAGTTGCTAAAGGTGTGACTATGAATATTTGAAAAGGAAACAGCGTTTACCCGGGGATTGACGACAACTAGATATGTCGTTGGGGGCACTTGTCGTGTTTCCATCCTGATGATAATAAATCGCGTGACCTCATCGCGGAGAGTCCTATTTCCCAACACGACATCGTGTGACCCCGGGGTCATCGTGCCTGTCCACTGTGTGTGTAGGTACACACTTTGTTTACAATTTACATACCTACCACCAGCGGGGATGACCGATGATGACCCCGGGGTGGTGACGTTCTTCTGATACCGGTGCCTGCACAAAGAAAATAGTGTTAGAATTAGAAGTATACTTTTTTTTGGTCTGCATCTTGGCCAAAGTTGGTTGTATATCAAAGATGTAAATAACATTGTCAAAAATCGACGACAGGAGCACTATTTATCATCGTGGCCTTTAAGATATCGCCTGAATAAAATACTATTCTAAAAAGGCTGCTTGCAGCAGTTGCAGACAAAGACATCATGCTATTCCATATTCATCATAGTGCCTTTCCAATAAACTCTATACAAATGCTGCTTGAAAAGCTATATCCAGATAAATGTATTATGGAAACTGAACGGCTGCTTTCTAAAAGGCCAAAATATCCCCATAGGAGTTTTTAAACGAATCATCGCAAGTTTGTGCGAGCTGCTAGTCTAGATCTTCTGTAGTATTTCATAATGCATATGCGAGTGTAATAAGCCCCAGCAATTATGCGCGGCTGGGTTGGCAAACTCTGCATTTTCCACGTGATTTATTTAAAAATAATAATTACAATAAATATAAACAGAGGGCGTGCATGTGCTTCTGATGAGTAATAATACAAAGAAAAAGGTTTCTGAAAGCAATGGTCGTGTGAATCCCATCTGATACTCATAGTGGATGATCTAGCGAAGGGAATTGACAAGCGCAGGGGAATAGACAAGATCCTATTGGACGTCAGCAAGGTGTCTGATGTCGTTCCCCATGAACGAATGCTACACAAACTTGAGTACAATGGCTTTGTCACAAGGTGGACTTGGCACATCTCAGGATCGAGAAATCTAAGCACACCCAATTATTATTTCAACTCGGGAGGCGATTGATTACTTCAACAGATATATACATCGACCCTTTAGCCCTGCAACCTACACGCCATTACTGTATCCATGGACGGTGACTCGAAAGTAATTGCGTCATGCACCGCATGGGGTTGCACCAACATTCTACATTGCTCACCTACAACCTGGCGCTAACATTTAAAACGAACCATGAATATTAATTCATTTGGTCTCTCTGCATCCAATCAAGCATGAGAAGAGCGCGTGGGTACGCAAGTTAGCGGGAGGATATAAGGGGAATTACCAAATCATTCGGACTTCAACCACTAAAAGAAACCTGTTCTCAACTTGCGTGGAGGAAATAATACCTACCTTGTTCTAGCACTCATTTGAATGAAGTATTGCTACCACTAGAACAAGATTATTGGGTTAGCGACAAACAGCTTGATAATAAACAGCCTCTTGACACAAGTGTGTTTAATTCGAAAGCGGTTTGCGGCTCCACCTAGTAGCAAGCTAAGATGTCCAGCTTTGGGAGCTTCGGGACTTCCTGACAGATTCAGCTCACTGCCAGACGAACCGGAAGCGTGGCCGACGAACCTAGATAAGTCCATATAACTGGACAGGAAGAATCTGTTTGGGAAATCTCAAAGCCAGTAATTCATCCTGGTGATTATATAAGCCACATGTCTTGCTTTATTCTTTGTCCATAAAGGACAAAACATATTATGTAATAAACCCACTTCCTTTTTGTGAATTGAAACAGATCACTGAGTTAGTGAAATTATTTTTTTCTTCTGTAATATTGGGAGTTAAGAACTTAGTTATTGTTTTCAAATGGTCAATATCCATCTTCTCTGTCCCCTCTGTCCTCTCACTTTATTGCTTCTGCTTCATTAGGACCAGCCTTTTAAGCGCAGTGTCTGCACGTTAGTGATATACTGAGAGTGGGGAAGTGTGTCAGTCTCCCTCTGAGCTTCTTTATTCCTCCTCCTACCTTTCTCTCTATCTGTCCCTAACACGCTCATGACAGGCATCTGATGGACAACATTGAAATGGAGTCATGTCTTCCTCGCAAACAAAACAAAGCTTGTTGTTGATTGCCAATCACCAAAACTGGCAGCTGTCAAATTTGGGCACAGTTCTTGGACCTGTCCTATCCTTATATTCATCAACGACATACTCCAAAAATTAGACACTGTCACCGAAATCCGTCGCCGTCTTTTTGCAGACGATTACTTATAATACAGGCAGATAGACCAACAGTCAGATGCAGACACTTCAAAGGGACATATAACCATATTAAATGGGCTGACATTTGGTTAATGAGCTTCAATGCCAACAAATACTTCGCCGTGAACTTTACACTACGAAATCACCACCAAAATACCCATATGATATCAAAAGCACGACGCTGGAAAGAGCAAAGCAGCAAACCTATTTGGGCGTAGAAATATCTGATAATCTGAAATGGAAGCATTATAATTATCATCCAAGGCAAACCGCACCATGGGATAGACGAAACTAAAACCAAGTACCAAGTGCCAAAGGAAATCAAAGCACAAACATAGTTTTCAGTTGTCTGACCCATCTTTGTGAAAATAGTAATTGTATGAATACGATGTCGAGAGGAGGACAAGACAAAGCCATAGAGAAAGGTAAATAAATAAAGAAAAATACAGAAAAATAATAAATTGTCTAAAATAATCGACCTCCACGGCCGGGACTCGAACCACGGATCTCTGGATTGCCGGTCTAGCGTGGCTGTCCGATCATTGAGACAATTTAATTTATTTAAACCTTTCCTTAGCACACAAGTGGGCACCGCCCACACAATGAAACGAAAGTGACAATGACGAGAACTGTAGTTGCTCCGGTAATACTGGTGTGAAACAACGAAGTAGTGGCGGGGAGCAGACACCTTGAATCAAAGATTGTGAAAATAGTGATTGTATGAATACGGAAAATACAGGAAAATATTAAATTGTCCAAAAAAATCGACCTTTACAATTACAAAGCAAAACGAAAGCAATCACAGAAAGAAAACAAAACAAAAAACTAAAGACAACCAAGGTTGATATTAAAATAAACAAGTCATTTGTGGAGTTTAGGAATTTTTTTCTCTCTTCAGCTGATACATGTGCACCATTAACGTTTCAGTGAAAAGACTGGACGAGTTTAACCGTGGTCTGCTTTGTTTTCACAGTCTCCTTGAAAAGTAATTCTAACACATCACAGAGCGATAAATGGACGATAGTGAAAATACTTTGAAGGACGAGTATTCGGCCCATTCGATCGGAAAGCGTCGCCACAAAGCAGACGCTGAAACTACGCATTTTCTCCCCACCGGCATTGCATCAATTATTCCATTGGTGAACAGCTCAACCTGGTCGTTCAGGTTCCATACGCTCATTTATTGAATAGCACCCTTTATTACAGAGCGCCACCCTTTATTACAGAATGCCACCCTTTATTACAGAGCGCAAAATGTTGTGCTAAAACATTCTCAATTAGGATATCACCAACAAAACCCATTCGATTTGTCTGTAACAATCTAAAATTCAGTAGGGTCACCATTATTTTAACCAGAATTACAGGATGCCTCAAGCTATGAATATGCCTGTTGTCAGTTGAAGATCTGGAGGTTTTGGGAAACCAGAGATAACTCATATGCAGTTTTTCACTCCCGAAAGCTAGACAAAGGGAACCTTGTCCAGACATTTAAAGGGGCTTCTTTTAATCCCTGTTTATTTGTAAACTAATTAAAGATGCCAGAAAGAAAGACGTTTGCTCGCCAATTCGTCACATTGTTGCTGCTCACAGCCTGCGTTTCACCTGCTGTAAACGGTGAAAAACGGTACATTTCTGATCAACTCTTGCTCGGATGTTTCTGTCAAGCCCGTTCTTGAAGCAGATGTGTCCGGTTCCAAGATGCTTTCAACCAATTAGATTTCTTTCTTGTGCTGATGATTGCGACGCCAGCCAAGAATGTCATCACGCGATAGACACAACATCTGATCTGTTTTGTCAGCCTGGAACGACGTCTGCTTTTCCCTCGGTCCACAACACCATGAGTGAGGCACTAGACCAGAGCTGCATCGTGCTCAGTAAAGCAGCCCGTTCTGCCACTTATGACACAGACACTGCCGAGAGTGGTGCATGCAAGGGAAATAAGATATTGCCTCTACCTCAGTGCCCAGCTGAGAACTGGAAAACAGTGGGTCAGACTAACTACATAAATATTTTAGAACAAAAAATTCCACTGACGTTTCTCAACAGTGACAATATGATTCAGAGACTGTCGGTATCAGGAAGTTCTCAAGGCTTGAATTTGGGTTTCCACAGCTACTTGTCGGTTACATCTTCGCTGGCCATTCAAAGACCACTTGTTTTCATAATTGAAGCACTTTATGAGAGTAGTGAAACCCTTATGAAAGCCGAGATAGACCTGGCGGGTCGAGTTCTCTTGAAGAACAGTGTTGACGGCTCCGGCGGTGGGGATTTGATGATGAGAGAAGCAGCTGACACGACGAAAACTTTAATCCTTGACTTGCGGTATGTTTGATATCCTTATAATATTTAAGACTTCAAATATTATTATGTTCTTCAATGTTTTGTTACTGAAAAGCTTAAGATCTTTTAATTTGAAAGATTTTCTCCATTTTAAACCACCTTCTCTTTCTAGTATTACATATTCGTTTTTAATTGGGGTTGTTGAAAGATTTGCTATTTTTAACAATTTTAAAATAACTTTTAACAATTGGAATGAAAATTTTCGGGTTCTTGCTCTTACATGAAATAAGTTTGTTAATTAATTCCGTAGTCCTGAAAAAGTTCTACCGTTAAAGCTGAGTATTCACTTTTGGAAATTATGGGCCCAAGAAGCCATAAACTTCAGAATAAATAACAATATTAATGGTAATCTATAAAGCGCCTGAGTTCACAACTCTTCGCGCTATTACATGTTTTATAATGTCCAGAGCATAAAATTCCAATGGATTAACGCCTCATTCTACAATAAACTCATGTTCATAGTCTTAAATGCAGCTAGGCAAAGAAAGCGCAACTTGCTTTTTTGTGAGGTATCCAGTTTGCCCCAAAATAAATAAACTCAATAGAGTATCAGAGCCAGATACACCACCTTGGGATCTCTCCGAAACATTAGCCATGGGTTACTAACGCGAATTTAAAAGAATTTCCGTAAGTGTGAATTTTAAAAAGTCTTATATCTACTGACCAAAAACATGAGAACCCTTCAAAGAGCCTCTGATTTCTATAGATACTATTCAACTACAATCAAATTTTGGTTGAGAGTAAAAATTGTAATAATAACAGAGATATCATTTTTTAACGCATATCCAACGGTATGCTTTACAATACCATCACATCCCTGGCAGTAGAGACATTTCATGCAATTTTGTTCTCTCAATTTCAAGACCATTGACAGTCTTTGTCTTGTATTCACTCAAACTGTGCCATTTTTTACTCACTTCACTAATAAACGCCAATTGTGCGGTTGTTGTTTTTTTCTCTCTAGACTAACCAAAGTTTTACTAAGTAAATAGTTACGATTTTGAGTACGTCTTCAATAACAAAATGAGCATGAGCACTCGCAGTTGATGTAAATTTAAATAAACATAACTTTTAATGCTTGAAAACAGTTTGTTTGTTTTTTGCAATCGTCATTCAGTGGCAATTCTGCGTTTTTCCAGACATCGATTTTTGACCGTTTTTTTTTTTTCAAAGTGGCTGTACTTCCGTATATAACGGGTTTTCTAAGTTGATACTTTTACCAACAGAATTGTCTGTTCCTGAAGTTATAGTCTAAAATGAACATAACGGGGAAAAATTCATTCCACAGCAGTATGGCATCCAGTGGATAGATTTGGATGAAATCAACTACAAATAAATAAAAGCTGAGTCATTGTCAAATCCACCTACTAACATTCATGATGATAGTACATTCGCAACAGCATAAAACCATTACCGAAAACCAATCTTCTAAAACGCAGACCACACTTTTTTTTAAATTTCAAAACGGCAACTCAGCATAACAATATTATGAGGAAAACTTGTTTTGATTTTGGGGTGGGGTGGGATGTGGGTGGGGAGGTTTGTTCAACAAAAATAAGTTTTAATGTCTTTCGAGCCTCCTCCATAATGAGGAGACCGTTATTCCAAGATCTCTGGGTTTTGCTTTTGGGCCAAGCCATCGGTTTTCATGTTGTTGAACACTGGCCATGCCATGTTTGCTTGTCGTCTTTGAGCCATTATTCCGCTGTCGGTATCATTACCTTTCTGCAGCAACCGACTTCATAATATGGAAGGACTACAGTAACTCAAAGAACCTGCAATATCTTCCACTTTTATTCCTGGGGCACGCGTTCCAATCCCTTGAAATCTGTCTTCAGTAGAGAGTCGCTGATAAGCCATTTTGAGTTCCCTGAAGGTTGGTGTTGTTTTTTGTTTGTTGTTGTTGTTGTTTTATTTATTTATTTTTTTTTTTTTTTGGGGGGGGGGTTGTTTTTTTTTTTTTTTTTTTTTTTCCTTCACAGGGTAGAAGAGGTCGACACTCTCAGTATCAGAGACGAATCATGGTGTAAAAATAAATTTTGAAGACTCAATGCAAGAATTTTGCTAGAGAATATGTGCCAATCCAGCAATATCTACATGAAGACAGACACAAAGACCTTCCATTCCCCAAAACAATGTGAAGCATTATTTATGTCGTCTGTGATTTTGAGGTCTGGCTTTTAATAACGGTTTTTATACTTTTGAGAATCAACATCAGGATTTTTGGTAGGTGGATTTGGCAATGACTGAGCTTTTATTTGTATTTACGTCTGATGCTCAGTATTCGTAGTTACTATATCAGTGCAACACATTTCCTGTAAATGAAGCTTCTTAGGGTTTTATTTTTTATCTTTTTTATTTGTCAGTAAAATTGATATTTTGACCATAATTTATTCTCTTTATTCCGTTTATCCATTCAGTTGATCAATAAACCTGAGAGATGACGGTATTAACTTAATATATTCAAATTTTATAATCTTATCAGCTATTTTCCTTTGCAGAATGTGTATATAATTTATTTTAACTCTGCAGATTCAGTCTGGGACTTGGTGGACGCTTTACAATCAGGTTACAGAAAACAGGAACGGTATCCAAGTCGTGCAGAGATCAAATTTAATGAAAACGATGTTCATTTCGACATGACCAGCACTTTTATTACAGATAGTGTAGACGATTTCCAATCACCTTTATATTACAGCTCCATCAAGGAATCTGTAAAAGATGGCGTGCGGTACACATTCTATCACCAAGTTCACCAATGAAATACAAAGCCGTATAAGGCAATGGCGACTGATAAGATATGGATCATGGACTCTTGATGGACAAAGCTGGAAAACATGGGAACCCCCTCAGAGTTGTTTAAACTCTTAATATTCAATATTGTGCAAGGTAAAGATATCAGGGTTGTTATCGACCAGACCATTTCGTCTGATATCACGGGGATCTCAACATCGCAAGACGAAATCTTCGCTGTGTTGGCTCCATATTTGACAGGCACGGCTTCGGAAGCATCCAAAACTATCATTCATTTTTCTGCTGTTAGCGTCAACAATAGACTCGTTGACTGTGAAATGATTTATCAAAAATCTCAGGTGATCAAGACTAGTGAAAATGACAATGTCCACATAGATTGGTTCGTCAGTACACGGAAATGGACCAGGCTGATTGCCATGGAATATGCTCAGGTTACCTACGGCAGCAAAAGAGACCTCTACGATGGTGTCAAGAGTGGCCGACACATCAGAGTGTGCTATGGAGGCTCCACCTACACGTCATGCTTTACCCCCACGAAGATCTTTGCCGATTCTGAGGACTACCTCGCAGCCCTGAGTCCTCCTAATGTACAAGTATTAAAAAACCATGACAACTTAGTAGAAAGCATAGCAAGAGGTTGTCCACAGACCATTCGTCTCGTTTCTATTTCTGGGAAGCTTGAAATGGTCAAATTTACGGTCGGCTCGATGGGCGAGAGCTTGTTTGAGTTTTCCATACAGAACCAGTCATGGTTTATCGAAGATTAATTTCTAGATGTTAATTTATCGACTCAGAGGTTTTGGCTAGTCTTGCCAATAAAGAATGAGTTATCACACAAAAACATTATTATCTTATAAAATTAATAAAACGGAGTGTTCTCAGATGACACAATAAGATTAGGCGTAACAATAGACAGGGATCATTTCTATGAAGTAATGCTTTCCGAAAGGGATCAGTAGGATGGTGTTATTCCATCCTCTCTTCTTGTCTCATCTTATTCACTGAACTTAATGCACTGGTATTCCGTTCAGTCGAACCTGTCGATAACGCTGTGGGGTTATTGAATCCACAAGAGTCTGTATTTTACTCGTATATCTCACTGAGATACATTGGAATTCTTTTCGAGTGTGATTACTAGTATTTCTCTTTTCATAATTAGATGTTTCAATTTCTTTGTTTGGTTGTCTTAATAAAAAAAAAATAATTGAAATTCATGTTAGTAGATAGTACTCGATTGAATTGTACTCCATCAACATAATGAAATTAATGATATAAAAAACATCAACCTCTAGGTTCTAATTTCATTTTTCGGAAAATGTCCCCCTCCCACCCCCGGTCCTTATTAACCACTCCTTCCGTAACCCCACCCACCACGTTTATTAATTTTGTGTGCAATTTTCTTTCTTCTCTTTTTTGTGCTTGCCTTTTATCGGCTGGTGGTGGATTTCTACATACGGCTAGTAGTGTTTTAATTTGCTTCTATTCTTTCTACGATGTTGTTTGTTTGTTTGTTTTTGTTGTTGTTGGGTTTTATTGGGTTTTTTGTTTGTTTTGTTTTGTTTTTTGTTTGTTTGCTAGTCTGTTTTTTTGTTTTGTTTTGTTTTTTTGTTTTTGTTTGTTTGTTTGTTTGTTTGTTTGTTTTTTATTTGTTTGTTGTTGTTTTTTTTTTTTGGGGGGGGGTAAATGAAAAGCAGACAAGAAGCATTTAAGGTAGGGTAAAAAATTCACTGCCTGTGATTCTATTTATAGCAATTTGACTGATAGACGTGTCCCACTGAATCACACAAAGTATTGGGGTGTTCCAGTCTTCAGTCGCTACTCCTTGAGCGCCAGAGTTAGCCAATCGAGCTGCTCGACCACTTTTTTCATGCGTCGGTCAAGGTCGGCAACCATAGGCCGACCAGTCTCGTTTATGACTTTGTCCACTTCCGGAATGGAGAGGGCAAAAGGGATGCTGGGACTGCCGAGAATGGACAGGAATGTTCGCAGTTGTGCTGTTGCCAGCACTCCGCCAGTCTTATCTGAACAAAAAATGACATGAATTAAGAAGGTTCACATTTATGTCAAACCATGCCGTGCGTTAGAAATGGCAGTAATTACAAATTGTTAAACGAAGGGGGGGGGGGGGGAACAAAAATATAAACAAACAAACAAACAAACAAACAAACAAACAAACAAACAAACAAACAAACAAACAAACAAACAAACAAGCAAACAAACAAACAAACAAACAAACAAAACAATTGGAAAGAAAAAAAATCGAAAGATGCAGTCGGCAGCGGTTAACTCCTGGACATAAAGTTGGGAGAAGTTTTCCATATCAATATTATGTTTTTGGCATGGAAGAAGCTTCCCTTTCAACTCGAGGGTCACAGATTTGGGTCCATCGACGGACACAAGCATTTACGCCTCCTATACACATTTCTTAAGTATATATGACATTAATATTTATAAAGCGCCTATCCACGGTCGTGACCATACTCCAAGCGCTAAACACTACCATATCCCAGGCAGATAACGTACACATATCACATAATGATATGACGATACATGCAGCATTACAATGTTTCAGACAGAGGGACAACGTTGTCTACAACCTTAGGAATCCCGAGCTTTACATCCATCTCCGATAAAATATGTCTGAGGAATGTTATTTGAAAACATTTTAAAGTCTTGAAGTTCCTCCCCCCCAAAAGAAGGCACTCCATGACAGCAATAAGATGCTTGATGGCTTGACGCTGCTCTTCTGAAACAACTCCACAGACTTGAAGTCTGAAGCAATGAAAGCATCAAATTTTGGGA
Source organism: Melibe viridis (assembly GCA_039654465.1). Lineage (NCBI taxonomy): Eukaryota > Metazoa > Mollusca > Gastropoda > Nudibranchia > Dendronotidae > Melibe > Melibe viridis. The sequence continues at coordinate 653 of JBCIKM010530012.1, read as the reverse complement.
TTCGAGTAAACGACATGATAATGTCCCATTGTACTTGCATTGAAGGTTATTTCATTCAAAGAAATAACAAGCAGCTCATAAGAGAGCTATGGACAGGATATGATATATGAACATTTACGAAGTTCATATCCGCGGCCATCACTATAATCCAGGCCCTTAACAATACCATGTTCCTGGCAGGAGACCACGAATGCATAACCTGTTTTTTACTTCAAAGCTATCCCCCCCCCCTAAAAAAACAAACAAAAAAAACCAACAACAAACAAACAACAAAAAACCCTTATTGTAATAAGATTCATCAACTCACTGATAGAGTATGTAACAATAGCACTGGGTTTGAAGGCGTAGCTGTCTGGAGGGAAATGGTTCATCATGTTGGTGAGCGCAGGTGGGATGCTGTTGTTGTACTCCCCCGATACAACCACGTAAGCGTCCGCCTGACGGACACGAGTGTCCAGCTTCTTGAGCCAGTCTGGGACTTGAGTCTTGTCCGCGTACAGGTGGATGGGTTGCTCGATGACCGGGAACTTGATGTCAGCCGGGTCTGGAACGAAAGTAAATTTGGTTGATATTTTCTTTTTTTTTTTTTTTTTTTTTTTTTGGGGGGGGGGGGGGGTGTTTTTTTTTTTTTTTTTTTTTTTTTTTTTTTTTTT
>JBCIKM010529901.1:0-12550 GCA_039654465.1 Melibe viridis | reverse complement strand
CCCCCCCCCCCCCCCCCCCCCCCCCCCCCCCCCCCACTAAAATTTTAAGACCTATAACATTGTAACCACGTAACCTGTCCTACTGAAATTTATCATACTTGAAACATTTATATTTGCACATATCTGAACGATTTCAGTAAAACCAAAGCTGAAATGTGTTTGCAACAGCTGTTTACTAAGAACAGTTCCTCTGAGATAATCTCATGGCTGCAGGGAATTACATTGGATGCCTTTTTAGCTATCCTTTCAGAAACATTTAAATAATAGAAAAACAAATAAAGATAGAAATTATCTAGTTTTTTTGCAACAGCTCAGACAACTATTCAAGTTTGTGTATATCAAATTTGAAGAAGCTTGAACAAACCATTTTAAAACAGTGACGTACCTTTTTTATGATGTGGAAACTGGGCTTGGGCTTATTTTGATGTAAGAATTCAATCCCTCTTTATCGTGTAAAAAATCTGATTTTGCCTAGTACAACAATCTGAATATGTAGTTTACTGAGGTTTTGCAAAAAAGTGCATGTTATGATGTTTCTTTCTATATTTGTTTTCTAGTTAGTTTGGTTTAGACCGGTGATTGTTTAAAAATACATTTCATTCAACGCTTTGATATCAACCCAAAACACCAGATCTTAGAAAAATCACTGATGCAAATGCATTTGGGCTTTGATTTCTTTAAAATTTTATGATATGATGTTAATATAGTTGCACTATAAGCATGTCAGATTTCAGTTGGACAGAGTATGTGGTTACAGAGTTATCAGTCTTTAAAGTTCGGCACATTTTTTTTTTATCCCCACACAATATATGTTTGTTTTCTTCAGGGATGTTTTGAAGTATCTTGAGTGAGACCTTTGCAAAATGCGCAATACTATTTACACTTTTTTTACATGTTGAAAGCTGATCCCTGTTGGTCTTAGTGTCCCTTCAAGAAGGAATACACGGGTAGATAAATGTCATTGAGGGAAATCATTTTTACAGGTCCTTGTAGAAATCTGTTTGTTGTTTATGACTTGTTTTGATTAAACGGTCTCAGACAGTCGTTTAAATTGCACATTAATATCTACAGGGAACAACGTCAAAGTGAGGAAATGAGATTGGAAGAAGAAAGATTGCAAAAAGAAATGCAAGCCGCTGCTGAAAAACAGTTACAGGACTCTTTAGCTGCAGAACAGAATTACCAGAAAAACAAGGTGAGCCTGCTAAAAAGAATTTTGATACAACTGAAACAGTAACAGATCATCTTTCTTTATGACTGTATATTAGGGTCGTATTTGGTACACACATGGCATTGAGCATAAGTACAAGAATTAAAATTGTTAGTGACAAATAGCACTAGAGCACATACATTGTGCTGTCAGATGGGACAAGCACAAACCCTCAATGTCATTTTCCTAGTGCTATAATGTCATTGTCATAGCCCCTCCGGCCTTACACCTGCAGGTTGGGCTTAATGGTGCATTCAAGCTTTCCCTCTAGCTCATGCTCTTAAAATGGGACAATATCTGTAGGGATGATATGAAATCAGCTGCAAATCTGTTTACAATCGGAGGCTCCACCTTGCAGAGAGGGAGAGTCTCTCCCAGTCTTTTCCAGTGGTAAGGGCCCCTTGTGGTCAATAAGAGACACTTCTTCCACAATCTTCTGCCTTTTACTCTTATTCTAGAGATGGTGCTTTTATTTTAAAGCAATCTAAGGTTTCTCTTGAATAATTTATTATCCAACAAAACCTGATTCAACTGCTAGGTATTGTCAGCATTTAATTTCTTTCTTATAATCTTGATGGACTAATTTTGTTTTCTCCCAAATTCTTGCTTATCATTCTTCACCCGGATACTTTTATTAGTATAATAAATAACTTTGCATTCTCTTGTACTTGTAATTCTTCACCACAGAAATTGGTTGGTGATGTAATTTGTTCATTGAGTACATATCCAATGCTATGCCTGTTGAGTTTAGTGGATGTAATTGAATTAAAAGAGGTGATGGAAAGAGTACTGTTTTAGTTGCTCACCATAGTTTTACTATATTATGGTACTTTTTTTCTTGAGGTGAAAAAATATCCTTTCTGTTTTCTTGTTTGGGATCTGTAAATGGTTAAGTAATAGGTATGGCCTATCTTTTAATCACTGATTGTAAAAGGGAAATCTTCTAATAAAATATGCAATGACTGTAAAAATTGCTTTTTTCTGTATCACTTATTATTTTACAATTCTAAACATCAAAGCTATCCGGTGCCTATTTTTTGGTTTTTGAAGAATTCTCAACTTACTAATTTTTCCCCCCTCATTTAGGTTGCATCAAAGGACTTTGTTACAGATGAAAATCTTGATATTGAGGTTGAGAAGATGTTGGACAGTCGCAGTGACTACAATTTTGCTTTGACACAGGAGGGAAAAATTTTGGAAGGCGAGTATCCTGACCGACTCAAGGAAACATCTGAAACAGTGTGACATGATATTGAATTTCCATACCTTTATATTTTTGTTTTTATTTCATCATTTCTTTCCATTTAGGTTAAAGATTAAATGCAAAGGAACTTTTTACTGTAAATTGCTCTCATGAAAGTTGCTTTGGTTTAATAAAGAATTAAAAAAAATCTATCATGATTCTTTCTATTTTATTGTCTTTGAAGCTTTAAAGTTTGTGCTTGAGTTCACTTAAAATGATCCCCTTGGAGTTTATTGATTGAGTGGTTATGTGTTAGCTAAAAGGGTATTTTGTTATGTAAAGTGAATTTAAAGGTAATAATAATAATATCTCAAAAGAGTTCAAAAATGCTTTTGAGAGCCTTAAAAGGCCTGCTTTGAGTTAAAAAATCAGAATGGTCCCAATTATCTCATTTCTGGAAGACTGAAAAATTCCACTTCTACTCATCTTATTATTGGCACACCCCTCTTGATCGAAAGAAACAGTTTTTACTTTCATTAGAATGATTCTTCGAGAGAAAATTCAGTTTATCATCAAACACTTGGAGCATCATTTTTTGGCATGCAATGGAAGGATGACATGTAGAATACATAACAACTGCTATAAGTCTGCTCAATGTCAACAAATATAACTGATCTTTTAAGACACTATGTTACTTGGTCTCACTTCCTGCATAGTTTAATCGTAATATGTACATTGGTTACAATTTTATTGCACATGAGGAGTGGTCCTTTGTTTTTTGAGTCACCTGGTAGTAAGAACATGTGGTGTGTTTTGTTTTGTATTTGTACTTGTGGTTTAAGAGCACATCAAGGCATGACAGTCATAGAGGCAGAGGTACCCAAAGGGAAAGAGAAAAAGAACAGCTCAAAAGAACAACAACATAGCAATGAATTAATAAAGAAATAAACATCACCTCTCAAAACACAAATCAACAATGCAGTTTGTCATTTAAAATGACAAAAAACATCATCTTTCCTAACTGAATAATTCCCTCCACTCGTTACAGCATTATGGTCCAGGGAATCCCAGATCATTAAATCTCCAACAATGTGTGCAAAAGTACTCAGTACATCAAACTTGTGACTGTGACTCTGCCATTATGTATTAAAACTAAAAGGCATGAAAAAATGGGGATGAGCACACATTTGACACCCAAACAAGAAAACAAAGACAGGACACAAGAGAAGAGGGGAACAAGTAAGACGACATGTTGTGTGCTTGGGTAAGGCACTTGACCATAGTGACGTCACTGTATTGGAGATGGATGTAAAGTTCCTGTTTGCTGACAATCATGTTTCTGTTTGAAAAAAATTGTAACACGCCTTACGACTTACAGTGACAGGCCACTTGTACTGCCTTATACCTTACATGTTTGTTGTCTGTCTGAGATGTAATGGTATGGTATCCTGGTGGATATGCAGTTTATAAACGCTACAGGGTATGTATTATTAGATTTTCACTTTCAGAATGATAATAAGAATATTTACATTTATTTAGCGACTATCCGCAGATTACCATGCTGTAAGCACTTTATATTATAACACCATATCCTTGGCAGACAGCCTAAAACAATACAAACAATGCCTGTTGTGCATTTCAATTTTTTTGAAACAAAACAACTGTACAAGATAAAAGCAGTATTGAATTGAATAATGCTTTAAAAAATATTAAGTCTGTGATTGTTAGAGTGCTGAAAGAGGTTTTTGTAATGCTTGGGCCAAAAAAAAACCCCAGCATGCAATGGAAGAGATTACAAATGAAGAAAGGGAATGATGTCCACTGCCGAGTCCCCATTTAAATTCTGAACCGCAAATGCTCTAGATAGCATTGTTGCACACATCAACTCCAACCACAAACTAACTGATTTAAGTTTGTAAGCAAAAGTCTTCCTCTTGATATCTTATCATCAGCATGTTTGAAGTTGAGGTCCCCAAAGATCACTTTCCTTGATGACTCTACAGATTCTTTTGATATAGTAAGCAAGTTATAAAGGGGTTTGGGTGGGCATCTGTTAATGTTAATAAAGGAAATAATGAAAATTGAAAGTGATTTCGTTTGCTGATTTTGAGCTGTCCACCTACCAAATTGAGTTAATAGTGTAGGTGATAATAATTTTGTTTTGTTATCCTTATCCCGTCATACTGCCTTAGCAGTGTTGGGACCCAGCTGTGAAAAACTCTGGATCACAAGAAATGAAGACAGGCAGATGATCAGTCCACCATGCCTAATATAAGGTGACGAAATGAGAAATACATAAGGGGTATTGTTTGTTTATTGGAGGTTTTAGGGCCCCACAACACACCAGGGTCATGGAGGAGCCCAGAGGAAAGTAAGATAAAAGAATTAGTTAAAAGAGGGAACAGATCAAACCACCAACAGCAGAGAGATGATTTACACTTAAAAATAAATTCATATTGTCTCTGAAACCACATATTGACAACATCGAGAGATGATTTACAATGACAACAAATATCATCCCTATTTACAACAATAAGCAATGGCCATCACATATAACAGCGTTATGGTACAGGAAGACCCAAGATCTTTAAACCCCCTTTGTGTACAAAAGTACTTAGTATGTTAAATTTGTGACCCTGCGGTCATGTACCAAAAGGCATGAAATAGGGGATGAGCATTGAGTTACAAACAAGACAACAAAAACAGGACATCACAGAAAAGGGGAAAAAGTAAGATGATAACTTCAGTGTAAAAGAAAAGAAACAGAAGTAGAGGAGCCCACCAGGGACTCCCACCAACCACACGCCACCGTTGGAGGACTTTCACCTCCTGCTGGCGCACAGGCTACCTATTATGTTTATTCCCCGGGTCCCCACGGGGACATGAGGGGTATTACTTGATCTTAAGTGAAACAATAGTTAATAATAAAACAAAATCAAGCTACTATTGAAGATTTGAAACTGTTTTAGTTCATCAGTTCTTTTCTTTCCAGGTTAACTCATAGGAAGAATTTGAAGTAAACATGAACTCCCCCCCCCCAAATAAAAAAAAAGAAAAAACAACCCACCCCCCCCCCCAAAAAAAAAAAACAACAAAAAACAACAAAACAACAAAACCCCCAAAAACAAACAAAGAAGAAAAAAAAACAAACGAGGGGGAGGGGATACTGTTGCTTTAGGTAAAACTGTTTATTTCTGATCAAGTTTAAGGCTTTTCATAAAATCAGTTTTAGAATGTAAATCCATCAGGAACTGCTGAATATGAATTGAAAACAAAAAGGGGACACGTGACAAAGAAATAAAGTTCATAACATATCAGCTCAATGAAAATATTTCCCAGTCACAGGGGTAATTTTATTCAGAGAGAAAATTTTGACAATCGCCACCTGTTTAGGAACATTTTATAAATTGGAAGAGTGTGGGGGGCTAAATTTTGAGGAGTCACCACTCCCACTATTTTCATGAAAAATAGCAATTCTACTCACTGGTGTATCATAGCGTGTATGTGCCTTTGACAATGTCCTGTGTAAGATGAGATTTTTAAATTAACTCAAAGTTGAGATGAATTATTTGATGACATAGTTAAAGTAAGGAATTGAATGAAGACATACTATTTATAATTTATAGGGTGGAAATGCTTCATTTTAAATTTTAGGTTATTTGTTGTGGAAAACTAGTCTAGTGTTACTCGTGGGTATCAGAGAGGTGGAAGAATCGTCCTTTGACAGTAATTGTGAATCATCAATGCATGAATGTAAGATGATTAATGCAGGGATGAAGATGGCCCCGGTTCTACGTGACCTAACACGTGTTGGGTCGAGTAGCCTCGGTTCAGTCTCAGTTTGAGTGACCAGGGCTAGCTTGGCGTCTCATCTTTGTTCTATGACCAGCTTCGTTATTTCTCAATTGGCCTTCGTGGTAGAAGGATGTATCCCTTTTATATATCTTGAAATAAAGTTTTACTATACTATGTATCCACTATATTTGAGTTATTGACTGTACGTGTGTGCAATAAATAAACCTACCTCACAGGAACCAGTCAAGTTCCATTACATTATTCATTCAAAGGCAAAGTCTTCATTTTATAGTTGCTGTACATTTGATAATTTCAAACCCGTAGATCTAGAAAATTTATATCCAGGCTGGGATTGGAACCAAGGTCATGTGGGCAATCAAGATGACCGCTACCTAAGCATGCTGAGGGGCCCAGATGTCATTGTGTGACAATGTGAACACAATGTAATACCATTATAGTAAATAAATCAGTACAGACTGAAGACAGCAGAATGAAAACCCAAAGATTTGTAATTTAATTGGTCTTTACTGATAAGAATTTAATTTTGATGTGAAATGTAAACACCTAAAAATTGTCATGGTTGAAGAAAAAAATAAAAAGCTTTTCGAAGATAAATCAGGCAATAAAGGTCTTGTAGGTAATCATTTCATTGCCGGTGGATTCATTCCAGACCTCACAAAGCCAGCCCTGTTATAAGATGTTTTATAATGGAGCTCATTAAACACTTGAATGAAAGTTGCTGTTCATTATTATTACCAACCCCTCCCACAATTCTGCTGCATAGTTAGTTCACACTCACAATTTAACTGGTTTTGAGTAGAAAACTCAACCCAATTTTAAAAAGGATGCTTATGGAAAATATGAGTTATTATATTACGTTGAAGTAGAACTTGACCATAAATCCAAAATATGACTTTTGAGTATCTAGGCCTTTTTTATTTTCATGGCGAAGATACAAAGGCAGTCATAATCAGGTTCAATGCTGTACAAAATTTTAAATGTACAGCTGAAGGTAAAGATTAAGGCCCCAGGGAAGTACCTATTATTACTGTTCTATTCATTTAGGAGAGTAAAAAATTCAAACTTTCCAAAACAGCACTGGATTAATGCAACAGACTCAACAAAATTAACCTCAGCAAAATAAAACCAACAACCCTCCCCCCCCCCCCCCCCCGAAAAACAAAACAAAACAACAAAAAACAACAACAAAAAAAACACAAATAAAATAAAATAAAAAAATGCACCAATGAGGGTAAACTGACTCAAAAAATAACAGCAAAATGACTACCACCTGGAAAATCCCCAAGACAACTGAAAATCACCTCCTTGTGAATAATTCTCTTTTTTAACATGACAAAATCTGGTTACAGTTAACTCTTCTCAGATAAAACTTTTAAAGTAAAAAATAATTCAAAGATAGACATAACATTTTCATAGTATAGAAAAGTGTGTCTAATGAATGCAACAGATAAGGCAAATTTCTGTTTATTAATAGATCATCACTTAAAAATGACCAGGAAGTTGAATGGCCATGATATCAAACTCCCTGTTATTTTTTGTCAGCAGATTAAAGACCAAAGATCACCCATTTTGTGTTGAAATGGGTCTAGAAAAAAAAAGAAAAAGAAGTAAATTGGTAATACACAGTTTATTTGCGGTGCAGCTAAATGAGACAGTTGGGGGAGGAACATAAGGTAGTGGCAGAAGTGAACTTTGATTACAGTGTTCCCATGTTGTGATATGCATATTCCTAGATGCACATTTCTCAGGTTGAAATTTGCATCCCTGCATGCACACAAGTGCACTTTTACTCTGAGACATTTCTAGGTCTTTTCAAAGCAAAAAAAAAAATCCAAAAAGGAAAGTACATAACTTCCAATCTTACGCTTATGATAATTATTAAAACTTTCTCTCCATCATTTTGAAGTTGTTTCTTTTAAGCTGCTCCTCCCAACCTTTTGGCACTTGTGGCACACTATTTAGAACTTTGAAAACCATGCGACAAAACTAACATAGAGCTAAATAGCAGCTTGATTTTCCTTTAAGGCTTAATGACACCCCAGCCAAAGCCTAGTGACCCCCTTACCAAGGTTCTCAGGGGGTTGAGACCCATCAGTTTGGAACCCCTGATTTAGAGGGTGCAGGGAAAAAAGAATTCAGAGGTCACATTTGGGAGGGGGCATCTGTTACTATTAGGATAGATATCATTTTTCAAAGTAAATCCTTGAACAGATAACAGCAAGAGAAACAATCAAGTGTGAGGAAAGGTGAGTGACAGACTTACTACACATTCAGATCTATAGAAAAAAAAAGTACCTCAATCATTCACCAATGGTTTCAGGCACAGAGCAGCTAAGCCAAAAATTAAAGGACATTTTATTGCTGCTCAATTTATACGAGAGCCTGGCAGCCAGGCTGGGTAGGGGTAAAAGGGGGGGGGGGAGGAGGGAGGGAAGCAGGAAGAGAGGAGGAGGGAGTTGAACAAGGAAGAGAGAGGGCGGGGATGGGTTGAGCGAGGGGGAGGGGAGTGGGGGTTGGGGGAGCAGTTCGCTGGGTACTGCGTGAGTTGTATAGTAGTGGGGAAACAATATTGGTTTACTTTGGAATGGGTTTTTGAATGAACATCAGTTACACATCATTTTGTGTACTGGTATTTCATATGTGTATTCTTTTTGTGGTTGAGCATTTTAAAAATGAAATGCTTTTTTTACAACTTGTTTTTATATTCTATCATTTTAATTTTTTAATACACTTTTTGATTCATTCATCATTCTCGCTCGCATCTTCCTGACTTGTTGTGTTCAATGGTGTCATAACACACTCCTCTGGTGGCTTGTCTGCTCCGTATTTTACTCTACTGAGAACTTTGGTCAGTCTCTTGATAAACATATCAACATCTTTGTGTGTCATTCCAATTGCTGCTGAAGCTGTCAAATAGGCGTGTGGGTAGTTGTCACTGTGAGCACCAAAGTTTTTGAAAGTGTATCCGCTGACCTGATTACTTTTACCAGGGGCAATCACTCTGTCAAAGAAATTTAATCAAGAAGAGAAAAGTAGAAAAAAAACGTATGACAAATTGACATTACAGAATTCCTAATTTAATTTTAATGAAATATCAGTTTTAGTATATAGTACATTTAGAATACAAAAAAAAATAATCCACGGTTTTAAGTGGTGTGTAGTTAATGTAATTGACTCCTGTGATTTTCATGTTGTCTTTGGTTTTGTTTTATTTTCATTCAGCTGTGGAATAATAAAAATCTGATCGCACTTTTTTGTCAAAATCTCTTATAAAGAAGTAAGTTTTCATTCTATCTAATCCAAATTCAGTTAAAGTTTGAGCCTCTTTTGATTGTTTCACTCCGAGTCTTCGTGCTGTTTGTTAATGGTTACATGGAAAGTTGTTATAATCTATATTTTTGTTGACAAACCTTATAATTTTCTCACAATATTTACCCTTTTGTAGCTGGTTTCATTATCTTTATTATGATTAGTGGTTTAATTTGATAAATTCTGATGATTCTTCTTTCAACTTAAGGTGAGTGTCAGGTTAAGGTGACTGTGCATGACTTATCAGCACACCTTAGTACAAAGGTGATGTAATCTAAATAAGTTGAATTAAAAACAAAATCAGATATCGTTACCTTGTGCCAGAGACAAAACGTGTGAATAACATCGATCCTATCTCTGTGGGTTCTATGGTTTTCTCTTGATTGTTGACTGTCAAAGTTATACCTGAAAATGTTAACAAATTGATACAAAAATTTGAACAGCAACTGAAAATGTATTTGAACTCAATATTCAATTATTCTAATCAAAAGATTTATAGCTAACAGTAATACAATTATGGAGGCAAGTTAAAATCCTTGTCATTTATGACAGCATTGCACGGCTATTCAAACTGACTTTATCCAAAAACTTCTCATTCACCATCTGCTTACTCATTCGCTATATGCTGCTATTCATGAGTTCTGCTCTGTACTGTTACATTCTAAAATTATGTGCATCAAGTGAAAAAAAAAAGAAGAGAAATATGACATCAATATATTCTAAAGTTCTTGTTTTGTTTTATTTATCATTGCAAGACTTTAGTTTCATGTTATCATTTTCTTTGGATTTTTACCTAAAGAAATGGGATTATTTTTTGTGATTAAAAGTCTCTCTCCAAATATTGCTGCACAAGAAGACATAGATGAAGACAAATATTCAAAAAGTTTCTTTCTGTCTTGCAACAACTTCTTGTAGCCAGATGAACCACAGGAGAGAAGAGTGATGAAAATATCCAAAGATGGTGATGCTGACGCTCTGCCTAGAAAAAAAGAGAAATCATAATAATGCATTACTCAGAAATAATGGACCTTTTATCTTATATTTCATTTGGGTATAAATATAGAGCAGATACTGCAAAAAAATATTATGGTCCGTTCACAAATTCATGTTCACAGAAAACTCTCACTCTCTGTAGTTTCATTAAATTTTCATCAAGTTTCATAAACGTTGGGACACCTAGTATTTTGACAAAAGTCTTCTGATGACAAAATAATGATAGCTTGAAAATTTCTGAAAAAAAAAAAACCCAACAAAAATTCTTACCTGGGTAGGTTTTGCCTATTTCTTCAACAAACTTCTTGTCAAAACCAGCAATAATAGCACCACCTACTGGCACCATGAAATTTTTATCCAAGCTTTGTACAAATGCATCCACTCGCCCAACTCGAGCAGCTTGCTGGATCAAATGGCAACACTTTGAAGTCTGTAAACCATAGGCATTATTCACGAGATGAGGAATCTCCATTTCTTTACACAGAACTCCAATTTCTTCTAACCTACAGAATTTGATGAGACAAAGATTAGAATATGATTACTCATTCACATGCACACATACCCAAACTAGCCACTTATGATTAAAAAATATAGTATGCATGGTCTGTTGATGCTGTTTGATTGGGTAACTCAAAAAGTCAACCCCATTGATATGACCCAACACAAAGGAAGGATAAACTAATGTTCATTGCTCCTTATTCTCCTTCCTCAAGGAGAATCGTACTGTTGTACAAAAGCCCTTTTTCGTCACCATCCAGGAAAACTGTCACATGTTAAAGTGACTACTTTTCAGGAGGAGCAAAAAAACATTTTTATTTTTACCGATACAATAACAGACCACACAATTTAAATGTCAAATAGAGGAAAACGAAACCAGATATTCCTATAGTACAAAGCTAGTTTGATCCACACAGGGATATAATTGTGGTATAGTGAATAAAAAATTTTCCAAAAAATAACATACTACAGTTTTCCTTGACAAAGACGATTTGTCCTCTTCAATGTGGCTTGCTTCCATTGCCAAATTGTAATACAAATTTTAAAACATAAATGGATAAAGGGCTTAAATCAAGAAAAGTGTTACACAATTTTCAATTTTGCTGGCTGGTTATCTTCTTCAACTTCACAAAAAAAAAGAAATGTTTATCAGCTCAATAACGTTTGTGAGAGAAAAGTCATTATGAAATAATAATAAAAAAAATCTGCACCAAGTAGCCTTATGCTATACAAGCAAACTTACCCAACCTGATAGCGCTGATAAAGCTGACCTTCCAAAAGGTAGGTACTCTTTATTTCTGTTACATGTCCAAATACCTAAACTGTCCTTCAGTCTAATTCTTTGATTTCATTCTGTTTGTCCAGTACTTTTCAGTATCCTCATGATTCATGTATGCACGTGCACACGAAAAAAAAAGAGACACACACACAAACAAAAACTATGCACCGTGCCTCATGGTAAACTGTGGTCTTGAATGCCCCTCTAAATTCAATGGCATAAGTAAAAATACAACCTTAAGTCAACAGATTAAAGTTGAACGGTATTTTTGTCACTTCAATGAGTACCTGAAATCTGAATAGCCTGTGACAAGTGAAAAATCAAGTTTAGTTATTTCTGCAAACTTTCGCTGCTCAGTGTTGAGAGACCTCTCTGTGATGACTTTTTTAATGTCAAAAAGTTTGTGTCTTAAATACATAGATTATCATTACCTATCGGGCACTCTTGGAGTGAAACAGCTTGTTGTGGACATGACACACACAATATTTTCTGCTCCAAGTTCCTCTATCTTTCGTTTGATTTCATCTACATCTGTGCGAAGCTCATATCCCTCCAAAACATTTTCAATCACAATAGGTGTCAATCCTTCACAAAAATAAATGGATTTAGAGCAAACATTAACAGAGAGAAAGTAAAAAAATCAGCAAATAATGTATTATAGGAAACTTAAGTAAACTTCAAGCAAAATCAAAGAGAGAGAGAGAGAGAGAGAGAGAGAGAGAGAGAGAGAGAGAGAGAGAGAGAGAGAGAGAGAGAGAGAGAG
>JBCIKM010529790.1:0-18462 GCA_039654465.1 Melibe viridis | reverse complement strand
AGGGTATTTGGTATCGGATGAAACTAGACAGTCTCACCGCCCCGATGCCGCTGACCTTAAAATTCCCAAAATAATTCCATCGGCTTGATGGATTAAAATAAACTGCTAATATTTTATATTTCCTAAAATATGATTGGCTTAGAGCCTTGCGCATGTATTATTCACGTGAACAGTGTGGTTAGATTGGTCGTATCCGGGCCGTTTGGGGTAACTCTCGACCACAATGCATTGTGTGTGTTTACTACCGCCAGTCTTTGTTTCACTTTCCGAATCGAACGACAACACCTTCACCCATCAACTTTTTTTACTTTCTCGAATCAATTCTTCAAGTTTCTGACGTCTTCATTGCGGGTAAGTTTTTTAAAAGGTTATTTGTGTTAGTTTAGATGAAGTTGGGTAAAATTAAGTTCACCGGGACTACAATGAACTAGAGTAAGCCAGGCTGTAAAGGACAACTGAGCCTTTTGAAAAACATCACTATCACTCGAATTGATGGATAGAACTATCTTGTAATTAGAAAACGTTGTTTGCCAGAGTTATATGTGCGAGAAAGGGTTTTTTCATTAATGAAAGGGGGAAATTGTTTAGGCAAGAAGTAATCAAATGGCGGATGAAAAATGTTTCTCTCTATTGCCAAACAAGCCCAATCGTCGTCATTATCTTGAATAAGATTTAGTATAGCAATACTAGATGTCTGTGATGTATGCATATATTGTTATTGCTCATGTTTTGAATTGAAATATCTCTTTGTCTATCTAAAATATGTACATTTTCTCCTCCTCTGGTTTTAGAATGCCTCGCAGTGTTCAAAAAAGATCTGGTAGGAGCCAGTCAGAAAAGGCCCGGCTACAATCGTTGACACAGAAACGATTGAGTGCTACCGCGTCAGCAACACCAGAACCAACGACAGCAGCAACACATGAAACAGCTGCTGAGGCTGCACTCGTGGCCCCATCAACACCTTAGAATTCCTCACTAGGAGTAAGGATACAGTCTGCAGATTCTGTATCAAAGAAAAAACTGTGTTTGTTCTCTGAGGAATCATCAATCTGTGGCCCTGCTTCTCCTCAACCGCTGCCTACAACCATGGTCAACCTGAACTCTCTTCTCCCATTATTCGAGGACATGGCCTGCTCATTCTGCAACACCAGGACCATTACTCTACTGGAAGGTCCAGGGAGTAAGGCATTTGCCATTCACTTGCAACTGACCTGCTCAACTTGTGGCCTAATTATGAAAGAAATTAACACCTCGGACAAAACTAAAGGCCGGACTTGTGACATCAACCGTTCTGTTGTTGTTACAGGACTTACAATGGGTCTGTCCCATTCTGGAATACAGAAATTTTGTGAGGGGACTGGTATGCCTGGCCTGCATCACAAAAGTTACTTGGACCATGTAGACCAGATTTTCCAGCACACATCAAAGGTTGCTGATGTAATCCTCTCTTTGTCCAGGGAGAAGGTAAAGAAATTTTACCAGAAGGAGCTCCCCAACAATTTTCAAGAGGACGGCATCCTGAACATAGAGGTCTCATTTGACGGGAGCTGGCCCAAGAGGGGTCATACATCAAAACTGGGCTTTGGAGCCGTAATCGACCTGCACACAGGTCTTGTTGTAGACTTCCACGTCCTGTCACTCCATTGCCAGGTAAAATATCATCATTATTATCCTAACTAAAATTTAAACACTCTAAAGGAAAAGTTTACATCGCTTGCCCTATTGTTAGTAAAGAAAGAAGATTTATTACATTTCATACATATGTTTTTTTTTTCTCCTGTGGCACAGTTACCTTCTGTATCTTTTCAAATGTGAATCCTTATCTTTATGTCCATTATTTTGAATTTTGTCATATTGATTGAAATTCCTGAGCTGTCATGTATCTAGTCCTCTAAAATTTCTCCATCTTTTTTTCCCTCTTCGTCATCATAGGTCTGTGCTTCAACCGGCCAATCGGTGAAAAAAGCAAAAGGCGAAGAGGCATTCAACTCTTGGCTGCAAGCCCACAAGAGCTCCGGGAATTGTCAGCAAAATTACGTTGGCAGTTCCGGAGGGATGGAGGTTGCAGCAGCTGTGGAGCTCTGAAACCGCTCCCTTCATCATGGTATGCGTTATACCACACTTCTGGGGGATGGGGATTCAAAGACGTTTTAGGTCATCACCAAAAAGGAACCCTATGGGCCAGAATGGGTTGTACAAAAAGAAAAGTGCGTCAACCACGTATCAAAGAGGCTGAACTCTGGAATGAGGACGTTGAAATCAACACTCAACAAAAAATCGGTCCGCATTGGAGGCAACACGAAAGGCAGTATTACAGATCTGAGTTATCTTTTTTTTCCTGTGTTCAAGTACTCTTTCATCTTGAGAACAAATTTCAAATTATGCCAGAAGAAAAATAGATTGTGATAAATGTTATTTTTTAATTCCTTGGGAATGCCACTCCAATTGTTTTCCACAGTTCCATCTTTAGAGTTAGCATGCCTATTTCATGATAGTTAAAAAAAAAAAAAGAATTCAGAGATCCACCAGAGATTATAAAAGTAAAAAATTGACATAACAGGACTTTGATGTTTGGGTAACAAAGTTGTTGATGGTATATTTGTGGCCTTTTCTTTTGCAAATGCTTGACTGCAACGCCTTCTAAGGATGTGAGATTTATGTACGCTTACTTCCCTGGTTGTTGACAGGCGATTGAGTCACACATAAATAAGACATTTTGCAACTTTCTAACTCTTCTCGTCTCTTGATATTTTCCCTTTCTTTTAGGCCAAGATTGGTACACTCCAATGTTATTACACCAGGGCGGTTCAGGGCCACAATGAGACAGTGGAGGAGATGTCAAAGGCAATCTGGGCTGCCTACCACCACTCCACCGACCAACATCACGACTGCCCCGTTGGAATTGAGTCGTGGTGTTGGTACCAACGGGACGTTGCTGCAGGCATCCCTCAGCCTACTCTAGGGGAGAGGAAGCAAGCCACCTTCCTGAATGAGCTGACTGCCAAGCACGTCAGGAGTGTTTATGAGCGCCTGACGGACCCCGCTCTGCTCAGCCGATGCCTCTTGGGGAAAACCCAAAATGCTAATGAGAGCTTACACTCCACCATTTGGCTGAGGTGCCCCAAACACCATATCTGGGCGGAGAGGCCAAAGGGGACCGGAAGTTTGGCTAAAATTGTACGAATAACTGGTCCAGATATTTAATTCTGCCTATTAGAAATTTTTGCTGAATGGTCCAATTCTATGCTGAATTTATATTAAACCTATGCTTTTAATTCATTGTCATGATTTCTATTTCCAATGGTTTGATTTTCAATGTGAGATATCTTGGACGCGGTTATATTTGTTCAATAGTACTAGTAGCAGTTATTTGTACAATTGTACAGTTGAATGGTAATAAAGAGAAATAAAAGACAAAGTCACTTTTGGCGCAGTGTCGAAGTGTGTGTACTGTGCAAATGACTGCCCAGACACTCAAGAAACTTGCCGCAGTGGCCTATGGTTTATCTGTTACTAGCAAATGGTCCTGTTCTACGAATACAAATAGAAATGTAAAGCTTTTTTTCTGAAAAAAAAAAGCTCACGACACATTTGAAAATTGAAAATGTTGTCTACAACAAAACAAACAAACAAACAAACAAAATAAAAAAAAAAAAACTTGGAGCCTGCAGGGCCCGTATCACTTTGCTTGCAATGGTAAATCTAGCGATACAGTGTAAGTAATTTTTTAATGAATGAATTGACAAAGATAAGAACTGATGTCACATCACTTTTTGGTAGAAATTCGACAGGATCAAATTTGATTTTTTAATCAGACTGTGAATTGAAAAGTGGATGGGGGCCGGAGAGGAACGAAGATTGAGGAGAGAGAGAGAGAGAGAGAGAGAACCGCTTGTTGCGGCAGTCGCAGAGCGGGAGCTTGGCACAATATTGTACGAATTAACTGTAACTGTTATTCAAACAATTATTGTGCTGTGTTCATCCACACACGAATAACTTGTACTGGCTATTCCCACTAAAGAACTGGAAGAAAGTGGAGAAGAAAAGGTGTGGAAGAAAAACACAGTTGAAGTTGAATGGAGGAAAATCGTGAATAAAAAGACAGTTGAAGAAATAGAAAAGACAAAGCCGCTTTAGGCGCAGAGCTTACGAATAACCACTCTGTTTATCTTTTATTTCAAGAGAAAATGTTTATTGCTAAAGACAATCCATTGGGTTGCATGGTCTCAAGTTTGAAGAGAAAATAGCATAGGGATAGAGAAAACCCATACTATTGTATCTGGTCCAACCACTTATTGTGGGAGTAGGCAAGCAGTTGCCAGGAGTGTGTAGGGAGGGGCTAGATTGCAGGGTTATGTGAGCTCCTGCAGTAGCTCACTGGTCAGCGAGTGGGAGCTCACATTGTCTGGCTGACACTACGCCTGAAGGGTCATGTTTACGTTGTAAATTTCACAACTTGCTCATTACAACACCAAAACACTCCAATTAAATCATATTTCTTTAAAACAAAACTGATATCCCCGGAAAGATGAATGAACGGAGGTCTAGGTGATTCTATTACTATTCACACTCTTGGCTGATCCTTACTTAGAGAATTGGATGAGCCTCTTTCTTGTGGCCATGGAAAAGAGTTTTAAACTCTCTTTTCTCTTTGTCAGACCTGGAAATCTTATGCCAATCAGCGTTCTCAGCCAATTGCTCATAGAGCGCCCAGCATCATAAATAAAATAATATAATAAGTAAAAAAAAATATTTGCTGATTTCAACACTCAATACTTATTGGAAAGCAGTTTGCTAGCAGTTCATAGTAATAATAGTAACACATAAAACATGCAAGCCTGTTTTATATTGAGATGACTGCTATCAACACACTCATGATCAAACAAACACATGAAATTGAGAGGCAGTGTGGCATCTGTATGTGTTAGTAATGTACTGTGTTCATGGTGTGTGTTCCTCACCCTGCGCTCTCCCTGACTTTGACGCAAGATTGTCGCATGCCGCGAATGGGAGATGTGTGAATACTGCATCAAACGGGAGTCTCCATTGCTTCTGTTGAGCCAAAGATCTGCCCTAAGGAGTGGTGGAAATTGCAGATGTGAAATTTTTTTTTCTAATGCAAAAGAAACGAATCTTATTTTTTGAGCGGATATCCAGCCAAGTCGGTTTGCTTCATTGTGTTTGTTATCAACAGTAGGGGAAAAAAAGGACAGTTATCCGTCTTTATAGGATAGAATACTTTGAGATTTACTCGTTTTGGTTATTGTTTTCACACAAACCTTTATCAGTAGAATCTGTTCATCAGTAAAGCTTTGGGTCAAATGCCCTCTTCACTCTTCATATTCGTGCTGTGAAGTCTATGATATGGGCATTTTTGGGTAGTCTTAATAAAACAGTTATGTCTAACTTGTCTATATATATCGCAATTTATTGAAATTTTGCACATGCAAAATTAATGTGTTAATCATTGCTTATGCTGAGTTTTGTTGAATTATGTCAGGTTTTTAGTTCTCTGGCTTTGGGATTTTTTTTTTTCATGCACCTTATACATGTATTAATATGATGAGCTCAGAGACTGTAGTTTTGATCCATTCCTTTTATGTTTTCCAGTATTCAGACCCGAGGGGCAATGTACAACCCTACATATCTGGATCCTGTGCTAGACAAGGACGTGTTGCAGAAGGGCCTTGACCCTAACGACCCCCGCAATCACCAGCCGATCAAATCCCCCAGCACAGACTATTACATCTCTCCTTTGTTTTATGATGAAGATGTTCAGTAAGTACATTTGAAATTGAAAATTAACGCAAGTGTCCCACATGGATTCTGGTCTCAAAATGTAATGCTGCAATATCCCATCAGAAAAATTGAAATTGTTACTTGTTTCTCTTGTTTGTGGTTTACAACCTCCCTTGTACCAATCACTTTATATCCCAGCAAAGGGAAGGTGAATGCGTAATACTACCAAAAAAGATATCTTTAAAGACACCCCCTTGATGTTATATTGGGTGGGGCCAAAAAAAAACAAAAACACACTAAACTTTTAAGACTTGTAACTTTGTAACCATGCACTCGATCAGATTAAAATTTAATATATATGGTTTTGACACACATTTATGTGTGCGTATACTTCAGCAAAAACATAGCTCAAATGTGTTTGCAACTGACATTTACCGAAGAACAGGTCTTTCCAGACAATATCATAGCTGTAGTAAATTATGCCTGTTCTTAGTCCCTTATTAACCCCTGTAATGTGGGAGTAGTGAAATCCCATGGGGAAAACCCCATTTTTTAGCCATCCTTTAACTGCTGGAGTATGCCTTGCCCGATTCACATGATGAGCAGGGAAGGGCTAGGTTGTGTGCTTGTTTACACCTAAAAATAATACACTACACATCCCATGACATCATCATCTGTGTCAATTTTGATGCTTTAACCAATGAGATTTTAAGTCAGATGACTATGACGTTGACGACATTCTACATCGAAAGTAATCGTCGGTTCAAGATCGATATTCGCAACTGCCTTTTTTGTCTCAAATTTATGTTCTTAACAATAATTTACACTTTTTTGACACAGAATATAAAAATCTATTAAAATTCTGGCATTAAGTACATAAATATATGCATCAAATTTAATTTTGAGACATAAGACTATTTTTTTCTAGATATATGACAGCAAGCAGGCAGCTGAGGAGTTAAACATTTAAACAGTTGACAAACAAATAAAGATAGAAATCTCTATTTTTTTACAACAGCTTAGACAACTATTCCAGTTTTTTTAATCAAATTCAAGAAGATTGAAATAACCGTTTTACTACAGTGAAGTCATTTTCATGATGTGGAAATTTGGCTAGGGCCAATTTTGACGTGAGAATTCAAACTTTCTAAATTGTGTCAAACATCTGCTTCTGACAGTAAAAATGATGTCACTGTATAGAAACACTTTGCAGTATCTGCTCGAAATGTTCTAAACAACATTAGGAATAGTTTACTCATGCATTGCAAAAATGTGCATATTTCTATGTTGATTGATTTTCCAGTTAGTTTAATTTTGATTGGTGACTATTTAAAAACAAATTTTATAATGCTTTGAATGATATTGACCCAAAACACCGGTTCTAAGAAAAGTCACTAATGCAAACTCATTTGGGCATTGGTTCATTTATAAATTTACAATATATTATTATGAAGAATAGAAGGGCTGGCTTTGGAAGTACATGACAATAAACAGAAAATGGTATAGGCAAAGTGCCGGTGCCATGATGAGTCAAATCTCGGCACTGTGTCTACACCATTGTCTGTTTATTTCTCAATAATATATTGTTAAGTTGTACTGTGTGCATGGAAAAATTCAAATTAGATATAGAGTTATAAGTCTTTAAAGTTCATTGCGTTTTTTTTTGCATCATCGGATATAATAATCTGTTTTAATGGAGTTGAGTCACATGACCAGTTTGTTTGAAATACGTAAGGCTGTCAAACTAGACTCTAACACAATCCTAGAGAATGTGAATTGTGCTTTTTTGAAAAATCCTGAATGTGTACCTAAAACAAAAATAAGCTAAAAAAGCCTTTTTTATTCTAGCCAAGCATCTTTCAAATATATAGATAAAGTAACTCCTGAATCAAGAAGGCGACCTGGCTCGATGGTAGACCATGCTGCTATAAGAGCACACTCTCTTGCCAGTATGGGTACAAATACCGGTATGGGCAATTGTTTTTCTTTATCATTAGTTATTCTTTAATGATTTATACATTTTCAAATGTTTTATGTTCTATCCTTACCTCTCATTCGGAATTATTTAATACGGATATGACAAGAATGTTCATGTCTTATCACAATTATTTTATGTTTTATTTTTGTGATTTTTCAGAAAATTTGTAAATATGATGATGCACAATGGAGGAAAAGAACTGTCACGAGATATTTTGAGAAGGGTAAAAGAACATTTCATTTTTCTGTACTTCATATTTGTTTGAGTAAATATATTCCATCATCACCTCCTTTGGAAACATTTACAAAGAAGTTGAGATGCTAACATTTCCTTCCAGATCTAGATTTGCCGAATCATGTCAACCTTCACATTTGAAAATTCTGACTCATAGACTGACAAAGTCCTGGAAATTCTCTTATATTAGAACAAGATGAATTTGAAGGAGTCTGAAATGAGCATGGGGGTATCTTCTTTTGGTAGGCAATTCCAATCTGTTATAGATCTTGAAATATGAGAATGTTTTGTTAAGATTTTGGTGGAACTCAGGAGAATGAATAACTTTTCCTCTTTCTCCAGACATTTGAGAATATCAAACATATCCAAGTTGGGCGCTACAACAAAGTGGCTACAGAGGCAGAACGTAATGAGATTGAATGCAACCCATTGGTGATCTTCAAACAGGCTGTGGAGAATTGTAAACCAACGCTCCTGACCAAAAGAGTTGTCAAAGGAGGAACTGCTTATAAGGTGATTTATGAAAATAAAAAATAACTCTATTGCTATGTCTTCAGGGACAATTAGCATCACCCCTCTTGACTTCTACCTTTGCTTGGGTTATATTAAAGACAGGGTGTATGCAAAATGTATGAGAGACATAAATTACCTCCAAGTCAAGATACGTCAAGATGTAGCAATGCTTCAAAACACACGGTGGTTGTTAAGACGACGGTTGGAGAAATTGAAAGACAATAGAAGAGCCCACATAGAGGTTGATTCTGAAATTGAGAGCTGATTGCTATGTGTTACTCATCATTTTTGAGTGAATTTGGACAAGAGTCCAATTTGATTTTTATTTTATCTTTTGCATCAAAATATAGTTCTTTTGTTTCTGAACACTCTTCACATATTAGGTGAGTGACCTTGTCTTTTTAGATATTTTTCCTAACTTTTTAAAAAATCCAAAGGGTTTTGTCTTTTGAATTTTTTTAGCTATTTCAATTCTTTATCAGGGAGTAATAAAAAAAAAGATACCCTTTATAATACCTGCTATACTCATACCTATAAGTTCCAGTTCCTGGTTAGTTCCACTAGAGTCATTCTGAAGTGCCTTGAGCTCAAGTTGTGGAGGGTCATTTTCATTGCCCCTTTTCTTTTTTCTATGATAAGGTGCCAGTTGCTGCACATCCTAAATTACAGCGATTCAAATCCATGAAATGGCTGATTGAAAGTTGTCGTGACAGAGAACGGAAAGATGGTATGTCAAAGAAACTTGCTTGGGAACTCCTTGATGCTTATGCAAACCAGGTATGTTGATATTTTGTATTGCTGTATTTCTTTTTTTTTATTCAGTTGGGACTGGAGAAGCGGATGTCTGCAGGTTAGTGAAAAACTACAGTGGATTGCCGGTAAAGTCAAGACCTTGAGACCGAGAAAAAGTGTTGACTTTAAGCAAGGTTGACTTTATCAATTTTCAAGGATGTAAACGCTTGAATGAAAAATATGTGGCATGATCACAGTACATTATAGCCTTTGTTGCTTTTATGGGTGTTTTTTGTATGTTTTTTTTTTAAATTTTCGTGTGTCTGTGTTTTGTGTTAAGCATAAATTGTTATGTCCCTGCACCTAGTGAAATTCGGGTTAGAGTGCGTTTTTTCGTTTGTTTTTCTTTGTTTTAACAAAAGGGGGAATGCTATGACTAAACCAACAGCACAATGAGAGCTAATACATCAGAGTAGTAACCTACTGTAAGGCTAATTTTAGGCTCATATTATAGTTATAGTACATGTGTGGTGCTGAGGTAGACACAAGGTTGTTGGGTTGGGTAGGCACTTTGCGCATACGTGACTTGAGAGGCAATATCCGATGCATTTTGTTGTTAGAGAGGCGGAATGTGCTTGCATCATAGACCTCTGTTCCACCCTCCACCACCCCTGACCTGGTTTAGTCTCATCGTTGTGGCACGTGTCAAGTGACCAAGTGGTGTTTGTGCCTTCATTGTGCGTTAAGTCGTGTCATTGAAAATGAAGAGAGGCGAACGAAACATTCTCTTCCTTCCTTTTAACTTTATTACCCTTTTGCAAGGATTTTACCACCCCATTCTGTCCTATTGTGTTGACTTCAAGTGAGTTTCACACCCATTGCTTACACTAATCTTACATTTGCCAGACCCATCCCCCCCCTCCCTCGCCCCCTGTAAATATCTTTGTATTAATAGTAAAATGAAAATAGTAAATTGGCTATGTGGTTTTTCATCTCACAATGAGTGCAGTATTACAGTTCGCTAAGTCAACCACCTGTCTTACGCTATTCTTACAGGCACCAAAGAACCCTTCCACCCCCCTCCCCCTTTTACAAGTGATTCAAGATTTTCCTTTTCTCTACCAGTGCTCTCCCCTGATCATACTTACTCATACTACTTGTGCTAAACAATTCTTGGAGACCCTGTAGTCTAGCGGCATTTCCTTCTTTTTTTTTTCATAGAAAATTCTCTGACTTATGAACCAAGGCAGCTGAACTGTAAATAACTTAACGGACCAAGATAATGAAATGGAAATTTCCATTTCATAAATGATAATAAGTTTTGGCTCACAGTTTTTGTCATGTAGGGTTTTGTCAATTATGCAAAAAATTTGCTTTTTCAGATAATAAAGGCTATTATCATTCTTGTTGTTGCTTGTAATTATTATATCGGTTTGCAAATTTATTTAAGATGTAATTTTTTTATTTGGAAAGTGCTCTTTCTTATAATTTATTTTTGTATATTAGTATTTTGCCGGTGTAGGTTTATTAGCTTAATCCAAGCTGTCCACTTTTCTAGTCATGTCACTTTTGAATATAAAATAATCCTCTTACACCAGAAGATTGCCTGTTCAAGCTCATATCACCCTCTCCATATATGCATATTGATTCTGAGTGGATGTCATAGCGAGAGGGAGACATTTCTCTTGTATTACAAAATTCCATGGCTGCGCAAATTTTTTCTTATGTTGACCACTGAGAAATGAGGGTCGCCGTAATTCTTTTGGACGTTGAATGACAAATAATCATCCATTTTACCGAACCTTATTACTGCAGAGGTGCTTTATAACTATAGAGATCTTTAATTGATTTGGTCTGTAAAGGTTGAAGATATTCCAAGTGGTTGAAGAGTTCTTTGTTGTTGTACCTACTTACTTTACTATTGGGACAAGCCTCCTGCCTCACCAACCTATGCTCACTCTCACCCATTTTGACCTATATTGCTTTTGTTGCAGTTTTGCTACCTACTCAGTGCCTTAGCTCAGCATTGTTTTTAGCCGTTGTATCGACAGCTCCCTGCAAAATATGATTTTGTCCACTTTTTACCTTTCCCAGAAAAAATATTTTTGCAGTGAAAAAACGGGTAAAAATTAGCTGGGGTATGCGTTTAACTCTAATTTGGCGAAAATGTAATTATTTCCACTTTTTACTTTAACCTTTGTGAGAAAATTTTTTCCCCCTAAAATGTGAAGCTGTTCACTTTTTAGCTCTATGAGAAAAAATATTTCTTGCAGTGAAAAAGTGGTTCAAAATTAGCTAGGGTTGGTATGTGTTTAGATCCAATTTGGCTAAAAGTGAAGATAATCAGTTCTTGCAAGGTAACCCTTGATATGTCGTTACAATGTGCCTAATTTGGGGCTAGAGAGAACATGTGTACGATGGCTTTGTCGATTTCAGTAATATATTATAGGACACAGACTCATAAAATGTAAGCTTTTGTTTCTGAAATAATCTAAACTGTTGTGTTGTGTAAAGCACATCAATTACATTATGCTTTGAAGAATGAGTTTTTAATAAGATGTTTTAAACTCCTACTTATTTCATTTCTTTTGAACAGTGGTTTTCAATTTCTCTTTTACTTTTAGTTACTGTTTTTAAAAAAGTTGAGATTGCGTTCTCATACTTCATTGTGATTATCTACTCTTTATATTAAAATCTCAAATTTGAGAGCCAAGCTGATTCAAATGAAGTTCCAAATGTAAAAATCTATGGAATCAGAAAAGAAAATCAGGAGGATGCAATCCTCAATTTCTCAAAATAGTTGAAAAAAAAAGACTTGCACTTATTGAGTTCTGAAAAACCAGTCTTCAATTTGTGTTTGGTAATGAATCTCAGTTTAGTGTTTAATAGTGAAAGACAATTAATGCTTGCCATGACTACATGATCGTGTTTGGGTTTTATTTTCTATCAACAGGGGAGAGCTGTGCGAAAGAAACAAGAAGTTCACCGGATCTGTGAAAGCAACAGAGCCTATGCTCATCTGAGATGAAAATGCTAAAATTGTTGACATATATTAGAAACTGTGAATAAAGTATTGCTTTTAAATAGTATAATCATTGTTTGTTTATTTTGGTGTAATGATCGTTTTAGGGCACCACAGCACACAGGGGTTTTAGAGGGGCCAAGGGGCAAGTAAGAGTAAGATGAAAGAAATATTAAGAGACAACAGGTAAAACCACAAACAGAAGAGAGATGATTTACAATTACACAGAAAAACACATAGACACCACAGACAGATGATTACCATGATGACAAAAAATATTTCTTCAAACAAAAATAAACAATGGCCACCAACTACAACAGTCCAAAGAATTCAAAGAATTCCCAGAATCTTTAATAAACCCCTTTTGTGTACAAAAGTATGCAATATGTCTAACTTGTTTTGTTTTATTTGTTTATTGGTGGTTGGTGGTTGTTTATTGAGGGCCCCACGACACACTAGGGTCATAGAGGAGCTTAGAGGAAAGTAAGATGATAGTTAAAAAAGAGGGAACAGGTCAAACTACAAATAGCAGAAAGATCATTTCACTAAAAAATAGATATCATCTCTCAAAACACATATCTACACCACAGAGAGATGATTTACAATTACAAAAAATATCATTCCTTCTTACAAAAATAAGCAATGGCCATCACATATAACAGCATTATGGTTCAGGAAGACCCGGGATCTTAAAACCCACAAAAGTACTCATACATTTAACTTGTGACCAAAAAAACCCAAAACAGGACATCACAGAAAAGGGGGAAAAGTAAGACGATGGATTCAGTGTAAAAGATAAGAAACAGAAGTAGGAGTGCCCATCCACCAACTGCCCGCGATGTTTAACCTGTGGAGTTCTGTACCACAAGGCATGAAATAGGGGATTTGTTTGTCTATTTATTGGTGGTTTTTGGGCCAAATGACATGAGTGAGGGTCATAGAGGAACCAAAAGTCATGAGTTGCAAACAAGACTACAAAAACAGTACATCACAGAAAAGGGATAAAAGTAAGCCGACGGCTGAAGTCCAGTGGAATCTAGATAAGGTCAACACCCTGGGACTGAGACAAAGTGTTCACTTTAAGCAAGGTTGACTTTATCAATTTGCAAGGCTGTAAACCCTTAAATAAAAAATATGCGATGAGAATACTGCACAATATGTTGCTTTTACAGGTGGATTTGTTTGTGTGTTTTTTTTGGGAGGGGGGGGGATTTGGTTATTTGTTTGTGTTGTTTTATTTTTTGCTGTTTTTTGTGTTTTGTTTGATTCTTTGTTTTGCTTTGTTTTTTTTGTTTCTTTTGTTCTGTATTATTTTTTCTAGTGTATTTGTGCGTGCGTCTGTTTGTGTGTAACATTGTTTGCATTTTTCCCCGGACATAGTGAAATTAGGGTAAAAACTGTGTGTTGTTTTTTTTTTTTAAAGAGGGCAAACCCTATGACTCCACCAGCAGCACAGTGAGAAAAGTGTGATGCTGAGGTGGATTAGGTTGCTTGGTCGGGTGGGCACTTCCATGGACACAACAGCTGGCAAAGTAAAACGAACCTATCAAAATAGTCATTATTTCGTTGATTGAGAGGTGGAACTCGGAATGCACTCTTTTCTCATCATACACTGGTTCAGCTAATTTTACATTCTTCTCATCCCTTTGATCACAATGTAGTGGCATGTGCAGGAGTATTTTAGTACTCTAGCCTTCATTGTAAATTACGTTGCACTGTTGAAAATGAAGAGAGGTGGAACACACTTTCACTTTTATTGACTCTTTTCCAAGGATTTTACCACCATAATATTATTATGTCCTCAAGTGTTGACTTATAGAATTAAACAGGACGGCTGCCATGAGTTGACTTCACTCCAAGCAAGAGTTGACTTGAAGTGAGGTAATTTTATCCGGAATCCACTGTATAAAAGAAAAGAAACAAGAGTAGAAGTGCCCACAAGAGACACCTGAGACACCTCCTCCCCCCCCCCCCCAACACACACACACACACATTGCTCCTGCATGTCTACTCTGTGCAGTACCTCTAAAATTAATCTAAAGCTACAACTCAGCATACGAAATCAATGTGACCTAAAAACCTGGGTCAAGCAGCCAAGTTCAACCAGCGGTTCCTTTTATTTCTTACTAAAATGATATTCGACTGCTTGTTCAGACATTAATTAAAATTGACCCCTTGTTGAAGTTGGCTTCTTGAACCATATTTTTAGGTCATGTCCACAGGAACAAAAGTTTCACCACACCCAGCATTGAGTCTTGCAGCAACTTTTGGTTATTTCCTTGTTGGAAAACAAATTCTGTTACAATAACATTAAATCTTTATTTTCCATTGGCAATTTGTTGTTTGGTTACATTATTCTCTTGGGGAGAAAAAAAGGTTGATAAATCATAAAGATATATATATATATATGCCACCAAATGGTTGTACATACTTGTCAGCTTTACAATTCCTGGTCGTACCAACCCTTTTTTTCTTTCTCTAATCTCTCTCTTTCTATCTATCACTCACTATACTTTTAACTATTTTTACTATCTATCTTAACTTATCTATCTCAACTCTACGCTGAGTTTGGAGCCCCAAATTACAAAGGCTGGTTGTGAATAATTCTCTTCATTCTCTTTCTTTCTCTCTCTCTCTCTCTGTCTGGTCCTGTCCTGTGTGTGTGTGTGTGTGTGTGTGTGTGTGTGTCTCTCTCTCTCTCTTTCCTCCTGTCTTTCTCTCCTAAGCATAATAATCCAATTCATGAAGCTTTAGGCAATTAGGCGAATTGAATTTCATGAACAAAGGCTGCTCATAGTCATAGTTCGTTTATCTAAACAACACCTGTCCTTTAATTCAAGTTGCTTAGAGTAGTCTTTTCTGTTGTCAGTAGTTTTCATGCAGAACTGATGGAGTAGAGACACGAGCATTAGATGCAAATTTAGTTCACTTTAAAAAACAAAAAAACATGACAACAAAAGTCACAAAGTTAAAGGTATTGAACAAAATAAAACTAGAAATGTGCAGTCATGACTTTTTAATTGATTTTGTTACTCCCTCCTTCATGCATGCTCTGAAGTCAGAGACCTCTTTCTGGCACTGGCGCCAGTCCTGCTTGTTAAACATGCATTCCTGAACTGCATAGTGCAGCTTGAGGCAGCCAGTCTTGTTGATCATTGCAATCACTGGATCCTCATCCTCTTCTTCTTGGGGTTTTCTTGAACGATCATGGCCCATCGGTGCAGACATCTTGATCACATCAGTACAGTAAGGGCAGGTTAGACTAGGTATACAGAAGGTACAAAAAAATTGTAGTGAAAACTTATACAACCAGTTCATAAAACAATATCAACAAGTACCTATCTAGTAATGTTCACCCTGTGGTAAATCGGCTCATTGGTCTTTCTCAATGAGCAGATACCACAAAAGGCAACAGCAACTATTGTTTGGCTTAATTCAAGATCAAGTTATACCCATATATATTGTTCATTACGACACGCAAGATTAGGTACGGTGGACTGACCATCTGCTGTCTTCATTTCTTGTGATCCAGAGTTTTTCCCAGTGCCAGCTCCATCGACATTGCTTAGGCTGTATGAAGAAATATGGATACAGTAGCCGCCGCATAACACGAAGTCGCTTAACACGATTTTCAGCTAACACAATTTTTTCCCCAGGTCCCGCCTATATAACATTACTAAAAAAAAAAGCTCCATTTAACACGAAGTTGGTTAACACGATGTCATTTTCACAGAAAAATGTTAAAAAACCCGATAAAAATCATGAAAAAAAAATAAAAATTCTCAGACAAAAACACAACTGTTCAATATTTTCAACATAAAGCAATACTCATTGGTGATTGGCTCCTTCCCAATGACGTGACGTCAGTGCTCTCCTGTACGTCCGTGCTCTGGGTACCTAATACTATTTTACTCATTAGCCCTTAACCTGCGCACAACCATATAGAAAATTCAAGAAAATGGCAACCAGAAAGCAGACAGCCCTAGACCTGAAGAGGAAAATTGATATTATCGATGCTGTGGAGAAATCTGGCAAGCGTCAAAAAGACATTGCTGCTGACTTTGGTGTGCCAGCCAATAGTCTATACAATTTTCAAGAAGTGCAACCACTACAGGGAACTCTATTTCTCTGGGCATATTGACGCAGGGATGCAACGGCAACGCAAGAAACGGTTTGACGACATAGAAGGGGAGTTGTTGCGGTGGTTTGCGGAGAAGAGGGAGAACAATGTACCCATCAACGAACCTATCCTGAACACAGAAAGCTTGTGAATTGGCGTCAGATCGTGGCATTGGACTGGAACTGTTCTGATGGCTGGCTGTCCCGCTTCAAATCAAGGCACAGCATTGTTTTCAAGAGCGTTTGTGGCGAAAGCAGTGCTGTCAATGACCAGAGTGTGACAGATTGGCGATCAACCGTTTTGGTTGACCTCCTGCAGAAATACCGGCCTTTTGATGTCTACAATGATGAGACAGGCTTGTTTTGGAGGCTCCTTCCAAGCAAGACAGTGGAATTCAAGGGAGTTGCTTGCCATGGTGGGAAACTCTCTAAAGAGAGGATAACTGCCATGGTTTGCACCAACATGGACGGAAGCAACAAACGCCCGATGTTCGTGATTGGCAAGTTCCAACAACCTCGTTGTTTCAAGGGAATAAGGAAGCTTCCAGTCGAGTACCAAGTAAATAAGAACGCCTGGATGACATCCACTCTGTTTGAGGGATGGCTTCGTGACTTTGACAGGACGATGACAATGCAAGGTCGTCCTGTGCTGCCCATCCAAAAGTAGCTGGTCTCAAGTCTACAGAGCTGGTCTTCCTGCGGACGAATGTAACAGCCAAGCTGCAGCCATGTGACCAAGGGATCATCCAAAACCTGAAAACCTTTTACCGAGGACTACTGCTAAGAAAATTGCTGGATCATATAGACAACGGATTAGCATTTGATACCTTCCAGCCATCGCTGCTTGATGCCATTAGTCTGTTGAGGACTGCATGGAACAAGGTTGAGGCCGCCACTATAACAAACTGCTTCAGGAGGGCTGGGTTTGTCTCTGAAGATATTCCCCAAGCCGAAGAGGTACAGAGCCACTGTATACTACAGCCGCTACTTTCCCAGCTTTCTGCTGAACATCACATTGAACCAGCCCACTACGTGTCAGTTGATACCAACGTCATCTCGACGGAGACCAGAGATGCAGTGGTGACGGATACAGAAACAAAAGACGATAACCAAGGTGAAGACAGTCCTCCAGTTCCCTACACTGTGGTGCAAGAAAGTCTGAGGTCACTATCGCTGTTTGCTATGCAAAGAGGATGCAGTGGGGAGATTCTCACTACCGTCTCAAGGTTGGATATGTTTCTGGACAGCCATCACCAAAATAAAAAGGTACAGCGTAAAATGTCCGACTTCTTTGCAAAGAAGTGAACTGAAGCTCTTCATGGTTAACTAGTCCTTTTCAGGACCAAGCTTTCTGGTTTACGGCCCCATATTGGTCCTTTTTAGGACCCCCAAACATTCCCGTTTGACGTACCGGCTTGCATTGCTATTATTCATGGCTCAAGTTGAGCTCCTGTTAACACGATTTTCAGTTAACATGATTTTTTTAGGGGTCCCGTGGACATCGTGTTATCCGGAGTCTACTGTAACAAAACAAAACCTAGTAATGTAGGAGAAATTCACCAGTCCCTGCAGCTGCAGAATTCGGCTTCAAGGATACAACTTTGAGATAAATGAGTCCTTTTTTTTAATGACAATTCACTCAATAGAATAACTCAGTCTCAACATGATCCTAACCCTGGACTCAAACTACATGAAAAATCATCAATCGAATTGATCTTTCACAGCACATCATTCCACAAAGAAAAAGAGCTCCTGCGCAGCAAACTCAATTGGTTTACACTGAAATTGAAGCTGAACAGAGATGTTCTCTAATTCTCATTCCCATAATATTACTGATGTACCTACACCTGCTTCGTTTTCTAGTATGGACTACCTCCAAGAACATAATATCCTCAAGGGCATCCAGCATGGCTTGAGACAAAAAAACAGCTGTGAGTCCCAATTAATTACCACTGTAAATGATTTCAGTAACTGCCTAAACAACAAGAGTCAAATTGACTCAATACTCCTCGATTTCTCAAAAGCGTTCGACAAAGTTGACCACCGCAGTCTTATAACCAAACTTGCAAACTACGGCATCTCAGATGAAGTTTTAAATTGGATAAAGTCATTCCTCCATGGTAGA
>JBCIKM010529569.1:0-18476 GCA_039654465.1 Melibe viridis | reverse complement strand
ACACACACACACACACACACACACACACACACACACACACACACACACACACACACACACACACACACACAGAGGCAACCAATGACTCTAGAACCACTTGACAGTCGATGTAGATGACTTCAGATCCACAGCAAACCAGTTGTGTAGCTTAATTCATTTGTGAATGCGGTCATGGTGCTAGACAGTGATGTACATTCTTGTCAGCAAGTTCTTTGTGTTAAGTATTTATATAACGCCGTGTGTT
Organism: Melibe viridis; assembly: GCA_039654465.1. NCBI lineage: Eukaryota > Metazoa > Mollusca > Gastropoda > Nudibranchia > Dendronotidae > Melibe > Melibe viridis. Next base: position 18,232 of record JBCIKM010529569.1, on the reverse strand, counting down.
TTCTTTCCTTTTTGGATTGCATAAGTAACATAAGTTTCAGTCCTGGACATCTCAATGGTGAAGCTGAATTGTCTTTAAATTATGAATTCAACTTCATTCCATAGCTAATACGTGTACCGTTCAGTTGTCATTCCCTTGTTGTTATTGTTGATAAATCAAAGCTACGAATGATGGGAGTTGATTGTTAGTAATTCAAAGCTTTTACCCAACGCAGCAAGAAAACAAAGTATCTCGTAGGATAATGGGGGAAGCAGAAAGAGGGAGAGAGAGACAGACAGACTGAGACAGAGACAGAGAGATAGAGAGAGATAGAGAGAGAGATAGAGATAGAGAGAGAGAGAGAGAGAGACAGACAGAGACAGAAAGAGATAGTGAGAGATAGAGAGAGAGAGAGTGAGATAGAGAGATAGAGGGAGAAAGAGAGGGAGAGAGAGAGGGGGAGAGAGAGAGGGAGAGAGAGAGGGGGGAGAGAGAGAGAGGGAGAGAGAGACAGACAGACAGAGACAGAGACAGAGAGATAGAGAGAGATAGAGAGAGAGATAGAGATAGAGAGAGAGAGAGAGACAGACAGAGACAGAAAGAGATAGTGAGAGATAGAGAGAGAGTGAGATAGAGAGATAGAGGGAGAAAGAGAGGGAGAGAGAGAGGGGGGAGAGAGAGAGGGAGACAAAGAGAGATAGAGAGAGAGAGGGAGAGAGAGTGAGAGAGATAGAGAGAGAGACAGAGAGAGATAGAGAGGGAGAGAGAGAGATAGAGAGGAAGAGAGAGAGAGGGAGAGAGACAGAGAGACAGAGAGACAGAGAGACAGACAGAGAGAGAGAGAGAGAGAGAGAGAGAGAGAGAGAGAGAGAGAGAGAGAAAGAGAGAGGGAGAGAGAGAGAGTTCAACAAAGCTGCAAGCAGAGCATCAAAACCCAATTTCCATTTCCTACCAATTCTAATATTTCAGTCAAAACACAACTCCGACCATTCTTCATCAACAGGTTCGTCATCGATTGACCCTAAAACATGTTGTTCAGCTGAGTAATAGCGCCGTTGAGATATGACGACTTCTGTATCAATTAAGCCTATCAACTTGAAAAAAAATATTTATATATAACAAATTAAAAGTCTAGCCTATCAATAATTATGAGTAACTTGATTTTGTGTTTGTTGGGGGGGGGGGGGGGTGATTTTGTATGTACTATTACTATTACTATCCTCTTTACCTAGTGACTGACTTGAAGTATGCACGTTTGAAAACAAATTTCTCTCTTGGGGGTGAATAAAGTAATATCCCATCTCATCTTATCTTATTTCATCTTATCTTATCTTACCTAATCTTATCTTATTTTACCTTATCTTTTTATATCCCGTTTTATCTATCTTATTAGTGCTATTCCGATATTATATATAAGTAAGTTTTACGTCATCAGATGTTGATCTGCAAAGGAACCTATAAAACACACTTCCCTACTATTATGCATCTCATAATCAGTCTTTTAAAAATCGAAACTCAAAATGGCTCCCAATGACCATCTTTCACTGCAAGTAGATGTTCATATTCAATCGTGTAATCTTTGGAAGCTACTTACAATGTTCATAATTTTTTAAAGTGAAAATTCCAATATTGCGTTGGTAACTTTTTACTTTCAGATTAAATCAGCATGGAGTAAGTAAATCTAAATGCATAAAATATTAGTTTATTATGAAAGATATACTTGAGGCACCTGAAAAATGAGGAAATGGTAGCAAGAACTCAGCTCTGTTCTGTCTCTGAGCAAAGCTTTGCTAAAGTTTTCACATATCATTTTGGAGACAAAAATCAACAAAGAACAAACCAGCAAACCAAAATATTTTTTTTTAAAAGTAGGAATAAATACAAACAAAAAATCCAAACAAACAATAACATCAACAAAAAACAGCAAATCAAACCAAAAATAAAAACAACATAACAAAAGAAAAACCAAGACGCTTATGAGCATAATTTCTAATCGAAGCGCGTAGACATCTTCCGAAAACAATATGAGAGTGACATGACATACAAAAAGGCTGTATCACTTCTTGGATACATTTTGATTATTCATTAAGAATATCATTTACCCTGCCCTCACCCTCAGGAAATTAAGAAGACAGGTTAAGAAAAAGGTTGTCCTGGTTATGGCATCATATTTTTGGGAGGTAAAATGGCCAAATCATCGGTTATGATTGAACAATTGTATGAGGACATTCCGAACTTAGCTCTACATACCAAGGTTGAATCTGAAAACCAGGTGAGTTTTTATTTACGCACAACCAATTACGGGTCGTAAAGATAATATATTGTGACGCATGGTGTGTTAATGGATGTTTCAGTACCTCAGATAAATAAAACTCATCCTGTTTAATCTTATTTCTGAAAGTGTCCGGCTTGGGCAGATAAATAACCAGAGGCTTCAAATCTTCTCTATTTCGGACACAATGCAGTGATGTGTTTCTATTTTAGTGACACTTAAAGGCATTGATATGCAAATTTGAAATAGCTTTATGCTTTGTAATGATATTATAGTGTATATTGTCAAATGCAATAAATTATCAATAACATAGTTCTCACGTTTGTAGTCATCATGATGATAAAATAACACAGTAAAACAAAGTATGGTTCTATCTAAATCCAGTCTTTGGCCCCAGTGAAGCCCAAACTAAATAAATCTCGGAAAGAGTCGAGCATTCAAAGCATTTATTTGAAGCCGAAGTCCAGACAGAACTCGGCATTGTCGTCAACCTCCATTTCGTCGGGAAAGAGGTCGTCAATTCAGGGGAAATCATCCTCAACTTCCATCGGTCCGGCCCTCAAGTTCCCAATTTCTCACGACCTTGCGCTAGACAACTTTGGGTAAGAAACCAATATTTATAAAACACAACTCGCTACCTCGTCAATGCTGCTTAAAGCCATAAATTATCTATTTGTTTTCTGTCTTGTCTTACGTCAATGGCTTTCATGTAGTCAACGATACCTCCTTGGGAAAGGATAGAATTGATTATGTTGGCCGTTTTGCTCTGAGGATGATCAATGGTTATGTTATTTTTGGCTGTAAAATACTGAATAACCCTTGCTGACTGTGCTCGGGAAATGTCGTGGTATAAAATCAATCTTCTCAAGGTCCAAAACTGTGGCCGCTTTCTTCTGACTCTAGATCTTCAGTAATGTTTGGCCCAAAAGAATAAGAAAACCATTGATGATCATCCATACTCTCCTGATATGGCACAATGTGCCTTTTAATTATAATTAAAATGACAGTGAAAAGGCACGGTCTCTAGTGTTTTGTTGGCGTTCATAGAGATTCACATAGCGCATTTAACATGGTGACCGTTAGAGTAGCTACAGTAGGCGCTTCGTTCTGTTCAAGTTCTTTGAAATCTGTCTATCAGCCCAGAGGGGGACAAAGTTGAAAGGCTTACAATAAAAAGTCCATTCAGTGAGTAGTTTTCATGTAATGAGAACAGTCCGGAAACTTATTGACCACGGTAATGTATTAGATCATGTCATAATATGATATCTATCAACCAGTCCCAAGCTTACTCCCTATGAGCAGACCGAGATCCCCAACTTCAGCCTTATTTACTACATGGGACTGGCAGCCAAGAAGACTCAGGTGTCTGACAACTCAGAAGCCCACCTGTACGATGACGAGGAAAGCTATTACCTGTCTGTCCCCAAAGACCACGTAGCCTACCGGTACGAGATTGCCGAACGCCCAGTGCTCGGGAAAGGCACATTTGGACAGGTTTGTTGATTGCTCAACTGCTGGCATAAAATCGATGCCTGGTTAGGTCTCTTAAGTCAAAAGGCGCGTTCACATAGCTACCGAATAGTTTCGGCGCATCGGTTGCATAATTCTCTCAGCCCTGATCTTAGGGACAAGTTAAGTGCCGAAGCCAATCCGCGTGTCTGTACAGATGAAGATATCGTAGAGATTGGTCCCGACAGCTTAAAGCACTGACTGACTAGGTGACAGAATTTTGTCGGCTTTATAAATGCGCCCAAACGATGTATCTAGTAAGGATAGCACAGGGAGGGTTGATGCAGACGCGGTGGTGCTGCGTCTTTTTGACGTCAATAGATTTTAATTACGAACGAGTTGTGAACTTCGGCGTCAGCTCCACTCTGGTGACAGTCACAGGCTTTTCTTATGTAGTGAACTCCGCAATCCAACCCTGTAAGATATGAAGAAAAAAAATACTAGAATAAATCTTAACGAATTTACTTGTAAAATAGTAGGTATGAGTTTCATCTTGTTACCATAAATGGATATCTGGGGATGGGAGGGATTGACATGAGGTGTTGACATTTATTTTGTTTAGGTTTGTTATCCTTATTCCTTCTTATCGCCCTAGCAGAGCAAGGGAAAATTGGAGCAGAAGAAATGAAGACAGGCACATGATCCGTCCACCCTGCCTAATCTTGCGTGACGTAATACACAACACATATTATGAGGTATTGCTCATTCTTAAGCCAAACAATAGTTGCTTTTGCCTTTGGTGAGAGGGACCAATGAACCGATTTATATACCAGCTTTCATAATGATGATGAAAAGGATGGGGGTTTTATGTTTAAAACAAAACTTCCGAATGGCCCATAAAGACTACGATCTTGTTTTCTTTTGCAGGTGATAAAATGCTTTGACCATAAGGCGAAGGAGCATGTGGCTTTGAAAGTAGTCAGGAACGAGCATATCTACCTAAAGCAAGCGCGGGATGAGTTGCGAATTCTGCAGCAACTTCGGAAACAGGACCGCAATGGCGGCTACAATATTGTCCACATCAAGGAGTTTTTCATGTATGTTTAGGGTCGGGATCGATACGCTCTCTGATCTTATATCGGTCATGTAGCGGGACTGTGTCACGAGCCAAAAAGACTAATGGCAAGCCAGTGTCGGCTGCTGTACACCGTCTCTCTCTCTCTCTCTCTCTCTCTCTCTCTCTCTGCCCCCCCTCCCCCTCTCTCTCTTTAGTTGTCTATCTCTATCTCTCTCTTTCATTATCTCTCCGTCTATCTATCTATCTATCTATCTTTCTATTTGTCTGTCTGTCTGTCTATCTATCTACCTCTCCCGTCTTCTCTCTCTCTCTCTCTCCCTCTCTATATCTCTCCGTCTGGGTCCGTCAGTCGAACTTTTCGCTTTTGTTTTGTTTTGTTTTTTGGAAGGGAGGAGAAAGTTCTAGTTGAACACACCCTGGCTATAAAGGGCTGGTGGGAATGTGTTGGATAGGACAATTCCATCGATCTTCATGATCATCTTTGTTATATACGTATAAAGCCGTCGGGTCTGCATATCGAAAGGAGTGGATTCGATTCCTACGGGCGCCATCTGCGGCTCATGCCTGGGTGTCCCAGTATTCCCTTGCGACAGACCATAAAGGCAAATAACCTCTATGGGAACATAAGGGAATTTTACTTATTTATTTATTAATTGGTTTATTTATTTATCAATATCAATATTCGCAATGGACATGTCCAGAAAAATGTAACATCACCGTAGCGTCCATTACTTCAGATCTCTTCCAAGATGAGTCATCATCATATTATCGTTATTGCTGTTGATTGGGAAAGGGCTAGGGGAGGGTGATAAAGTTATTAATGTCGCAGTAGAGAGACGGGTTACTTACCTCTTCACCCCGAGGAACCTTGTTGGAATCCCGTGAGCAAAAGACTTTATCGTGGAGTCATTTTTTTCCTGGTCGTAAGCCACTTCTCCCTGGTCTTTTGGAGGATGGGTCAAGCACGCCAATATTCCTCTGACTCTAAGTCTAAGGACTTGTCTAACAGTCTATGAGAAATCATTGTCTTCATTTCCTTTCCTTCCAGGTTTCGAAACCATATGTGCATATCCTTTGAGCTGCTGGGCATGAATCTTTACCAAGTGTTGAAGAAGAACCAGCACAGAGGGCTGGGTTCCCACAGAGTGATGACAGTGAGTCAGTGTGTGTTACGCTGCTTGGAGCTCCTCTACAAAGACAGAATCATCCACTGTGACATCAAGCCCGAGAATATCATGCTTAAACGTAACGGGGACTTCTCTTCAGTCAAGGTAAGAAGAGTATGAACAAGGACACCGGACTATATATATATATATATATATGTGTGTGTGTGTGTGTGTGTGTGTGTAGTGTGTGAATATGCGTCTTTATTCAATGGTTTTCCATGTACTGTAATGCCTAGTAATAGTAATGACGCGCAGCCAATCAAATCCCGTGGTTAGAATGTAGACCAATAGTCACTTTGCTAATGAGATTATTTTCCTCCCTTTAGGTCGGAGATTTCGGTTCCAGTTGTTACGAACAGCAACAAGTTTACCATTACATCCAGTCCCGTTTTTATCGGGCACCGGAAGTCATCCTGGGCATGCGCTACGGACCAGCCATTGACATGTGGAGCCTTGGGTGTGTCCTTGGAGAGCTGTCCGGTGGAGAGCCCATCTTCATGGTATGTTCCACTTGGCGGTCTTCTTACACTCAGCACAAGGCCCATTCGCACAACAGACTGTCACAGTAATTGGTAATTCTATTTTGCCTTCAAAATCGTTCGCAGCAAGCATTTTATTTACCAAATAGTGAGTTGGTCAACTCAGTTCAGTGCGTGGAAGCGCTCATAGGACAGTACTGATGTAATTTTTGTATGTATTAAATTAAAAAATAATTTATTTCTTACTGAAATGATTTTAGCTAACAAAGATAAAATATAAAGTCGACTTTTTTAAAACCAATAAAGAATTTGAACAGCTCAGAAACAAGAAATCATAAGGATTTGGGCATGGCTTTTTTGTTTTGAGGTTGTTTCTTTTCCTTTTCTTTTTTCAAAGAGTCAGAACATTATATAACAATAACACAAAAAAATCCTGACAGGAGATCTAGTAAAATGCAGGGAACCCATATTTTACAGAGATATAGTTTGTTTGATGCAATTTTTTTCGGCACGGGCAGACATGGTGTGAAATTGGGTCAAATGAAAAAAACAAATGCTTCTTAGTGAACGTTTTAATTCACATTCTGGATAAAAAGTCCGTGCGTTGTTTTCAGATTATTACTCGACTGCTTTCAACTCTTGTTTTGTTTTGTTTTTTCTTGAACTCCTGACTGATCTTCCACGAAGGGCGAGGATGAGTTTGATCAATTGGCGGCCATTGAGGAGGTGATGGGCAAAGTCTCACCCGGACTCATGAACAAGTCCAAAACTAAGCTGGGTGGCAGCTACCAAAAAAAAGGCAGGGGATCTCCGGGCACCAAGCCTTTCTACACCGTGGTGCACGGGGACGACAATTTCAAAGATTTTGTCAAACAGGTAAAGTAAATTACGAAACATTGTAACGCGCCTGACAATCTGCATGTAGCATCGTATGTATTATATTATAATGCTTTTCGTCTGCTAGGGCTATGGTATATTGTAAAGCGCGTAGAGTATGGTGAAAACTGTAAATAACAGCTGTATAAATGTCATGTGTTATAGTAGTAGCAGTTTTCAATAATTATAAATTGTGATAATATGGCGTAGAGGATATAGATTTGTTTTGTTTTGTTTTTCCTTGGCAAATGCATGTGAGAGTTTGAGTTGTTTTTTTCTGCTCTGACAAACACCTTGTATGCTTTTTATGGTGCAGTGCTGTATCTACGTCATGATATCTCGGACTCTCCTCTTCAGATGCTGCGATGGGACCCCCAAACCAGGCCGTCCCCGTCAGAGATTTTGAGTCACAGATGGATCACTGGCGGCGCCAAGTCGCCTAAAAGCAGTCTTACCCCATAATCATCAATAAAAATCAAAATATTATATTTCCTTTCTTATCTTGTCGATGTCACCAGTTACGAGAATCAAGAAAAAGAAAAAAAAAAAAAAGAAAGAAAAATAAACTTAAAAAAAAGAAGCAAACAACCATACAAAAAAAAAAAAACGGAGAACAAAAAAACAGCCCCCCCCCCCCCCCACACACACAGGACAAAATAAAACCCCAAAACATAACAAAGAAAAAAAAGTTACATCTACCGAGGAGTTTATTTTACTCCCCCCCAAGGAAAAGTTAACTTCGTTTCCCTACATCGGTATATAAGTTAGGAACAAGGGTTGTCATAATGTTTTAATCTTGTGTTCCATTATTTCTGTTGTTTCTGAACAATAAACTTTTATACAATTCAATAAACAATCACCTGAATTGTTATCATTAACAAAGTTATATAAACAAATGTGGTTGTGATCCTGACAAATGTAAATAACTTCTGAAAGAATCAATGAGGTATCTTCTTCTCCATCTCCCCCTCCTTCTTCTTCTCCTCCTCCTCTTTATCTGCCTCTACTTCTTCTTCTTATTATTATCATTATTATTTCCTCCTCCTCTTCTTCTTCTTCTTATTATTATAACTATATTTTATTGTTATAATATTATTATTATTATCATTATTGTTATTATTATTATTATTATTATTAACATTATCATCATTATTATTATATTCAAAAGGCTGAGGTGCTTAAAAAAATCAAAGCAAGCTGGCCATCTTTTTCTCATCGCCATATGGTAAATTGGCTCATTGGCCTTTCTCAATGAGCAGATACCACCAAGGCAACAGCAACTATTGTTTGGCTAAAGATCGAGTAACACCCTTTATGTATTGCTCATTATACCATGCAAGATTAGGCACAGTGGACTGATCTTCTGTCTGTCTTCATTTCTTGTGATCCAGAGTCTCGACACTGCGAAGGGATAAGGATAACTTAAACAAAATTAAAACGTAACGTCATAGAAAATTAAATGGTAAATATGCACCCGTCAAACTGGTATGACTCAAAATGACAATAAATACCTGAGCCTTGGCAGAAAACCTTTTTGTTTTGGTTTTAGTTATTCCAAATATAAATTGGAGCACCTACCTGCATGTTACGATTCATCTCTACCTCTTAGTCTTCTATCTCTTCTCTATCATTTTCAAGTAGACCAACTCAGCGGTCCCCAAAATCAGCTGTCAGAGGTAGGAATTAACTTGAAGCTTTGACCAGAAAGTGCCCTTGCAGCCTACCCTGTACAATATTTAACTCCAAAGGGTTATTGTATGTCCAAAACGTGCATGCAGGACCTCTGGTGGTGTTGTCAATCTCCGATAGGACTTGGTGCTCCATCCTATTTTCTGGCTTTTAGTTGTAATAATATGACTGTTTTGCTTCCCATCATTGATTCTAGAGTTCTGGGTTTTTTTTATATTATCAATTTCCCCTGCTTCCATCAACAAGTGGGCTGTCCCATAAACTCTTATCTTCATCTTCCATGGGTCTACAATGATACATTTGTTTCATGGTCTGTTACTCATAAAAAAACAATTGCAGCTCATTGAAAATTGAAAACCATATTTTTTACCAGTATGGTTGAAAGTAAAGGAGGAATTTTAATGACAATTTAACCAAAACTTGAAAAAAATAATACATAATGCTTTCTTTGCACTCTTCCTACTTTATAATTTCCCCATAATATGGAAATACCATAATTAGAATTATTCCTAGATCTTGAGGGGATAGAACCTCAAACAATGCAATCTCAAAATCATTCATACAATGCAATATTCTTGATACAACTATTCTATCTATTGATTTCAAAGCAATACAGCAGATGTTTTCAGTTCATAGTATTACCATATTGAACATAGAATGACAATAAAACCTCCTCAAAGCTCTATAATATTGTTCTGGAACTTCATTCTTTGGCCCATTATCTCTTTTCATTTCTTTTACTTTTCACCCAATCAGGGGACAACACCAGAATTTCATCAACTGATAAAGACATTTCTTTCATATCTTATTTTCATTCAGGTAATTATTTGCAAAAATTGGTGACTTTATCTTCATTGTGCTTTTCACCAAAACAAACAAAAAACGTGCAAAATTGCACATCTTCAACCCTTTACTTTTGCTACTGCAATGCAACAACAATAACTACAACTACCAGGACCACTGTAACTACCACCAACACTACCTCAAAAACCACCACTGTAAACACAACTAAGATCATCAAAGTCATACTACTTAATTTAGTGCACCACCACTAAATTATTGCACCATCACTACCACCATCATTTCTACCACTACCACATCTAGTCACTCTAATGATAAAAAAGGCTTTTTAACCAAGACAAATAATGTGTTTCAACGTCTTTTATAAAATTTATTTTAATCAGGAAATTTGCAAGAAAGAATATTATTATTCAGTAATAGAAGTGTGCAATACAAGTATTATGTATTATTATTATTATTACTGTATTTGTATTTTTCAGAACATCTTTGAAACAATAAATGTTGTTAGAAAATCATCACTAATGATTGAAAAAAGCAGGCCACAGAAAGAATCTGTTAAGAAAAGAAAGATACAGATTATGCGATAGTGTAGCTTATTTCGTTGGCACCCTGTATTCCTCTGAATATGGAGTAGCCCCTAGCCGATAATTTGTTTGAGCAAGTGTTTAGGAATTGATAAGGGATTTGTTATCATTATCATTAACCATGAAATGTATGCATTGAAAAAAAAAGTTGATAAGGGATTGGTTATCATTGACAACGAAATGTATACATTAAAAAAAAAAAAGAACAGCCATAATATAAATTGTTAATGTAAGCTGAAAAGGGGAAAGACTCAGACCAGGAATGTTTCAAGTCAAATTTTATCTAATAAAATTATCGTCAGTAAGAGAAATAGACTTCAAAGAATGTATGTTAGTTAGGAAGATAAGTAACAAGATGTGTGACAACATTTTTACAGAATATTTGGCACTTACAGGATGCATAACGGTGTTTTGACAGAATTACCAAAATATGGAAATGTAAGAATGTATAATAGCGTGTATGACAAGATATAATGAGCCAATGACAGGATGTAGGGTGCTGCACACAGAATATACAGCAATGAAAGGATGTACAACAGCATGTATGACATTACATAATGACAGGAGGGGTGTGAAAATGTAAAATATGTCAATAACAGGATTTACAACGGCATGCATGGCAAGATGTTCTGTGGCAATGGCAGCATGTGGGATTATGTATGGCAGGAAAAGCATGCAGGATGATTTATGGAAGGATATAAGGCACAGAGCACCCCATTGGACATGTGCTATAAAAATGCTATGTAATATTAATTATTATTATCATTATTATTATTATTATTATTATTACCATTATTATTGTTATTTTTATTATTTTTGCAATGACATGATGTTGGAAGACGTATGGCACAATATTTGGCAATAACAAATTGTAGGATCATGTAAGGCAGGATATATGGCACTGACAGAGGATGATTTATGACAGTTAACATGTTAATAACAGGTTGCAGGATGATGTATGAAAGGATTTATGGCAATGACACTGTGCATAATAATGTATGGCAGGAAAATGGCAGGATATATGGCAACAACAGGATGTGCGATGATGTATGGAAGGATACATGGCAATGACAGAATGTAGGGATTATGTATGGCAGGATAAATTACCATGGCACTATGCAGGATGATGCATGACAGGATATATGGCAACAACAGCATATAAGATGATATACGACAGGATAAATGGCAATGGCAGTACGTAGGATGATGTATGGAAGGTTGTATGATGATAACAGGCCTATTTATGTTTAGCAGTGACAACATCAACAACACTGATAGTCTGTGAGATTCCATTGGCTTTTAGCACTTTCTCTGCTTGCTGTTCAGCTGTGATGAATCCACCGTGTGTGGTTGTCATGTACTCCAAACCATAGGCCTCCCCAGCAAATAACAACTGAGGGTTCTGCAATCACAGTAAAAAGAGAAACAAACATTTCTTTCAGTACAGAAATTTTCGAATATTGCACAAAGGTCTAAATCAGAACAAAAATTTTCTGAGATCAACTCTATGTTTGCTGTCAGTTGGTGATATAACATTGAGCAATCATTAAGTGTTGAGTAAGGATTGATTCATCAGCATTTATAACAAAAAACAGCTGAAAAAAATCAGATATGCTAAGATAATATAAGACAGAGATGATGATACCACTACTGCTGCTGATGCTGCTGCTGCTACTACTACTACTACACTACTACTACTACTACTACTACTTACGACGACGACTACTACTACTACTACTACTACTATTATTATTACTACCACTACTACTACTACTACTACTACTATTACTACTACTACTACTACTATTACTACTACTACTACTACTACTACTACAGTAGTAGTAGTAGTAGTAGTAGTAATAATAATAATAATAATAATAATAATAATAATAAAAATAACAACAATAAGAATTATAATAAGAATAATTATAATAATAATGATGATAATAATAATAATAATAATAATAATAATAATAATAATAATAATAATAATGATAATAATAATAATAATAAAAATTATAGTTCACTTGTAGAGTGCACAGCATTCGACCTTGTTTCCAAAATGCTTATGGCACTAGAGAGTTTTCACAAAAGTAGCAATCCCAGCAATGAAAAAAATATAGAAAACAAAAGTGCAGATTCCTATAGTTCATTTACATTTGAGAACTGGCTTGTCTTCAGCATTTTCTTGAAGGTTTTTAGATTTTGGGAGTTTCTGACTTCCAGTCAAAGCCATAGAAAGAATGGGGAAAAACAGGAAGGCTTTCCTATGATACTTATTTTACTCCATTACAAAAAAAAATGATCTGAAAGATTCAGTGTTATCTTCATTTTGTCTTTTGTTAAGTCAAGGGAGGAGAGCTAAATGCTGATTTATATTGAATGCATGTAACATTCAGAAATGAGTATTATTCAAACTTAAGTCTTAAAACTTATCTGTACAATGATATGACAAACAAGCAACATGGAGTTGTCGAAAACTCTCCTGAATACCAATTTCACAAATTTTCATTCTCTGTCTATTCTTGAACCACCAATTCCTCAAACCTTAACTTGTGACCCGTACTTTGACCAATGAGTGTTGCAGTGTAAATTTCTTTCAACTCACCTCTATAGATGGTATAGCTTGACCAAGATGTTTCACATCCGAGCGATTCAAAGACGGGGTTGGGTAGCTAAAACATCCACGGACATAAGGGTTCTCACGCCAGTTGGTTCTAAGAGAAGAAAGAATTTCAAGGGAAAATTTAGACATGCCACTCAGATTCTCTCCAAAAGCGATGTCTAGAATCTATCTGACCAACCAATGACCAAAGATCCTCCCAAATATTCACTGTCATGGATGGAATCAGCCTTTAAAAGCAGAAGTTGAAAGTGATCTCCTATGTCCTCCTGTAAAGCAATCTGAGAGCTTAAAAACTGCTGAAATATCAAGGCTTTGTTTCTTTGAATATTTGTTTACTCTTTAATTTAGCTCACAGTTTTGAATTTATTGCTTTTGTCTATGTTGAAATGAGTGGCTATTTTATGGCTTTGGCACCAAAGATTTATTGAAATCTAATACAAATTATTTAGGTTGATCCAGCAGAAAATAAAACAGAATTTCCTCTGAGCACACCATACACCAAATGCAGTGTGTCTGTGTCTTGTCAGAAGATGAAAACAAAATTAAATCAGGGGCTACTGGGGTGGATTTTGAATTTACAAATGACCATTTCTTTGTGTATTGTTAAAGAGATCAGTAATTTTTTTAAATACTCCCACCCCACACACACAAACACACACACTATCCCTTGCTGCAGATAAAAAAATGAACAAAAAATAAACAAGAAAAAAACCCATTAATTCCAGGTTTGCCACTCAAAAGCCATCTCAAAATTCAAGACCTCAGAATTTGTTTTCAAGACCAGCATTTTTAGAAGCAAAATACAAGCAATACACCCATCGAATAAATTTACTTGAGGCATAAAGTCAATTACATCTTTTGATTTGGCAGATTAATTTAATAATTTTTTATTGCTACCTGATCACACCATCAAAGTCAGTATTCAGATGTACATTATGATCTTGAAATAAGGTTGTAATTAGAAGAGTCACAGAGGACGAGGAACAAGAAGAAGTATCAAAAATACTGAATGGTTTTGATAAAAAACAAAAAAAACAAAAAACAACCTCCCTCCTAAAATACAAACTACATCTTAAAAAAAGCCTAACAAAGGAATTCTTACAACTTTTGGATATTATATCCGCGCGCAGCCCTTATAAAGACGCACTGAAAGAACTACTACTCTTTCAGATTGATGATTCCACATGTCATATTTTGACGTGTCAATCATTGTCTTAAATGTAAGGAGGAAAAAATAAAATAAAGGTTTAAAATCCGTGTTGAGTATTTACGAGGCACTCTTATTTACAAACACCGAGTCGAGCATAACGCATCTGTCTTACAGTAAACAAGACCTACTGGTACTTCACTTGTAAAAACAAAAGTAGCTTGATTTTAAACAAATGAGAGCCAATCGTAACATTCAGCACAAAGGAGTTCATATACGGCATCAAATAACATACAGGTATTGTTATGTTGCTCTTTCTGCAACTAGCTTGTCTTGCTGCTATTCTCTGAAACTAAAATTATAGACAAAGATATTTTTTTTTACTTTTTAAAAGATTTATTATTTCTTCATTTTTACTGTGGGTTCTTGTAGGTTCTCTGAGCTGCCGATCGATTTTCCCAAACACAATTGGCAAGATAAGAGAATTTTGATTTTCAAGACCATTTTTTTTTTTCCAATCAGGAAATTCCCGACTTCCCGTCTAAGTGGGAACCCTGCAATTCACCACACTGCAGAAAGAATCCAACAGAGAAAGAGACCTTACCTGTATATGGCGATGGGTTCAGGAACCTCGACATCACTGAGAAACACCTGAATAAGTTCATGTAGTACAGCCTTAACCTCCTCATCACCAATGTCTTTTAACACCTCAACCTGCCAGCAGATCAGATCACAATAAGTGTCGGCACAGATTTCATATCATCACAATATCCAAGACACATTCGCTTCATATCTTTGAAATAAGTTTCAACAACTGAATATTTCAGATGCAAAAAAAAAAATTCAACCAATTAATTCAGATAAAGAACGTTTCATACGGAATCACATGCAATGCACCATCGACATAAGTCACTCCCCAAGGAAAATTAATTAGTTCAAGAATACTTTACATAAAACATACCTGATGGGACAACACCCAAATAAGGAGAATATTTGCATGACTTGATACCGTTTCCAATCCTGCAATGTCTTCCCACCATAGTCTCTTCATCTTCATGGACAAAAAAATTGTTTGAAATGTAATTAAATTAGAAATTTTTTGCTATTTATTAATGAATTCTAAATTTTATAGCAGCGTACAAAAAATATAAAAACAAACTCAGAAACAAGAATCAAACAAGCAAATAAACAGCCCATTAAAAAACAAGAAATTCTAGATGCAGCTCAAATTACTTTAAATGTTTGTCCCACTTTTTTTTATTTAATAAGTGTATTCATCTTCAATTCCTACACTTAATAAAAATTATAAAAATCTATTTTTCAATAAAACTCAAAAGATTCTTTGGCATTTTAAATACATTCACGAGTAAATATCTGTGGATTGTATTCTCAAAAAATGACTGACATTTTTCAAACAAAAGAAACAATAAACTGAAAAATTCCCCTTCCACCCCCCCCCCCCCCCACCCAATTTCTCATTCAGTCAAATTTAATTAGACAATAAATCAATTCCCACCTTTGTCTGCCTTTTAGATTTGTCACTTTTTAGAGAAATTGGGGACGACTCTAGCCAGAGAAATTCGTAGCTGCAATCACATGTATTCCAGAAAGGAGTTTCCCACTGCAACATAATCTGAAATGAAATAATCCATTTTAGAAAAGTAAAAAAGGACCATATTTGGCAAAAAAAAAAAAAGAAAAAGATTTCACAAGAAGTCTCGTCTCCTTTTTGTCTTTGTATTTTAGGTTGCCCATGTTAGATGTTTGATTAGTTTTACAACAGCATTATACCTACAATTGACAGCATCCATACAATTTGTCTCTGAATAAAGCCAAAGTGAACTACCAGAACAAATTCATATATTTAACAGCAAATTAAGATTCTTTAATATCTCCACTCTCATATTGAGAAAAAATATGGGATTTTTAACAGGTATATGCCCTATTCAGTCAAATTATATTGTTAGAATTTCAATTAAAAAATAATCTAAAAAAAAGGGTTGATTTCACTACCAACACAAAACTTGTAGATAATTTGTCAGTTAAAAAGTTAATATTTCAAAAAAACTTTCTTTGCAAACTTTTTTTTCTCTTGTAATGCAGTTATGAGTCTCACATGATTATGTATCTTCATCCACTGCTAAGTGCAGAAGTCTTATATCATGGCAACAAAAGTAAAATTGTGGATCTTTCCAGTGAAGCAGATTGCCAAGTTATAAACCTGAAACGAATTGGGAGACATGAAAATAGACCAAAATGTAAAGAATGTCATCATCTGAAATCATTTCAGATTATCAGAATTTAGTTTCCCACCTTCCCTGCAGCTCCTAGTTCAATACCGCCAATTGCATTCAGGAAAGGAGAAGGAAGTGCTGGATCAAACATGGAGTGATGAATAGCCTTGAGACACCCTATACTCATGGTGATGATGACATGATCAGCAGCGATGACATTCCCATTTCCACACTCCACCATGACTTTCCCTTCACCAGATCTCCCCTTTTGTTTCAAATGTGCAAAAAATCATAATGAACGGCATGTTGTTGACATTCAGTAAAGAAAAAAAAAGGAAGAACTCAAACCCCCAAAAAATCTGATCAACTCACTAATTCTAACTTGAAAAATTAAAAAGTGAGGAACCATTGAGTCCTTTGACTCTATGATTTGTTAGTTTTTTCAACATCACGCAGACTAAACGGAAAACAATTTTAATTAGAAAAATGGACTTGTACAGAGGAATAAGAGAAACTGTGACAATAAGTTATTTTTTTTCACAAAAAGCAAGTAATTGCCTAATTTTCACACCAAGGACAAAAACAACAACAAGAAATGGAGCATTTATTGTCTATTTACTTCCTGTAACATAAATATGCTCTATAAAGACTTAATGTTATTTCTAAACTTACCCATTCAATGCGGGTCACAGGTGTTTTAGTGTGTATGACACCTTTGGGGAGGAGATTTGTGAAAGTTTCCACAACAACTGGGTAGCCGCCCACAAAACGGGTGAAGAAATTCCCTTTAAAGGTGTGGTAGAGCTCCACTGCCCAGGTGCTCACGTCATTCAAGTCATCTGCTCCTTCGTTGAGTTTTTCATAAAAGCAGAACCATCTGGAAAAAGTGATGATTTCATGAACATTTAAATAAATGATGAGGAAATAAATGAATATACAGAGAAGCTGTCATATAAAGAATTGCTCAGAAATCTCCAAATGAGTTCTTAATACCTTTTTTCCGTGCTTCATTAATTTAGCTTATTACTATAACGTCTTTCTAAACCTATTACCTTTGAATTATTATTTTAAGTTCCTTACCACACAAAAATCTTTTGAGAACTAAATTTCCCCTGGTATTCAGATATCACATTCATTTTTAATTTCACAATGCCATAAAATGTTGGGATACTGTTTTTTATTTGTTTTTTTCATGGCCCACCATGTTATAATGAAAATAATCAAATCAAAATTTGCAAGTCAATAAGAGTGACAATTCATTTGGTGGAATAATATTTAATTTCTTGATTGTTGCCATTCACAGGTCCTTTAATGTAAGCAAACAGGGGGAAAGATAAAATAAGATTTAAAATTTATTTAAATAAGTTAAGAAGTCAAAACAGTAATAAATACTCACTGATAGGCTGCATCAAAGATTTCTTTTTTCGTTTGGTCTAACGGCATGTCAAATTTTCCCAAAAATTCAGAGTAGGATGCAGAGACCAAATCCCCTCGGCTAATGTGTCCATCTTGGTTACATTCGTCAGAAATAGTCATGCAGTCCTCCAAAAAGTCAATCAGGTCCTCTACATCTTTGAATGGTACCTGGCATTTTTTCCAAAGGCAGAAATTGATAAAAGATAAAAACAAAAAAAAAACAAAAAAAAACCCAAAAAACTAAAAAAAAACAAAGCACAAAAGTAAAAATGGACAGAGCAATGAATTTTCAGAGGTACAAAGAAACTGAATGAGTAGTAGTAGCAGTAGTAGTAGTAGAAGTAGTAGTAGTAGTAGTCGTAGTAGTAGTAGTTGTAGTAGTAGTAGTAGTAGTAGTAGTAGTAGTAGTAGTAGTAGTAGTAGTAGTAGTAGTAGT
>JBCIKM010529459.1:0-18489 GCA_039654465.1 Melibe viridis | reverse complement strand
TCTATCTATCTATCTATCTATCTATCTATCTATCTATCTATCTATCTATCTATCTATCTATCTATCTAGTTATCTATATGTCTGTCTATCTATCTATCTATCTATCTATCTTTTTATCTATCTATCTGTTTATCTATCTATCTATCTGTCTATCTATCTTTCTATCTATCTATCTATCTATCTATCTATCTATCTATCTATCCATCTATTTTAATATTTCTCCTTCAATGCACAATTTCACCTCCAGCAAGCTGTATCCCCATTGTTATTCAGGATCTTATTAACGACATAAAGCTGTATAGTATGTCATCTAATTAATACAGCGTTTTTAATGTTCTTGTTTACATATTATTGCCTATATTTATATCATACTGTGTAAGGAGCAAAGTAAGCCAAGTTGAAAAATCATGCCCCTCAGCGTTATAATCAAATTCTCTATTAAACCACACAAAAGCTATTATGTGAATGAAGACTCGATGAAGTTTCCTGAATAGGAATATAAGACACTCTTTGAATATGAATGCCTACAAAAGAGTTTATTTTAGCCACGAGGAACGTTTAGTTATAGCACAATTAATTGTATCGAAGATCTTGTAACTCGAAAAGAACGGACAACTTGTTTTTACTCTTTACGAGCCACATTGAATAAGACATTCATGTTTTGTGTCATGTTTCCAGGTGTATTTCACCGTGTCACTGGGCACCTTCTGTCTTGGTACAGCAGTGCCGGGGTTCCAGAACATTGCAGAGGCCAGAGGAGCAGCCTATAACATCTATAAACTTATTGATCAGGTATATTATCATTATAATTATTTTCTGTTTTGGTTATCCACGAACTCAATATCCGCTGTGTTTGCATGTACTTGTAATGAAAGAAGCGTTGTCGGCGTCTGAAAACCTGTTCGTGAAGGAAATAAGTTACAAACATGAAAAGCATTGAACGCTGAGGAAGCAAAATTCAACAACAGAGAATACTACATGCAAAAGTTGAGAAATGTTCATCGAGGGGTTTGATTTCAATATTATTTAAGACGAAACTCTTTGGAGAATACCTTTTCAAAAGAAAGGTAATGCCAAAAGTGGATGTCGCTTTGAAAGTATTGTTTTATCCTTTGGCGGTTTGATTGGAGAGCTTTACTGCTTACTATTTAAAAGGCAATTTTCCTAAGAATTCAAGAAATTTGATCCGAGAGAGACATCCATTTTAATCAGTGTTGGGTTGGGTTTTTTTTTTAAACATTGTTTTTGAACATTGTCTTTTTTTTTTTTTTTCAAAAAGGACAACTTAGTGGTATTCACAAAATAAGCGGTTTCACTAAAAGCACTTTCAATATTATCAAGCCTCTGACTGCACATTTCCTTATCATTACATGCATTGTTTTATAAGGTTCAATATTACTCCCTGAAAGTTTCATATGTGTTACTGCATTCCCTCATGGTAGGGTTCAGACTTCTTTGATACCCCAGGCATTAATAAATAATAAGAAAAATCTTTATTGTCTTTTACAGGCAATTCATTTTTGTTTGGGTTTTTTATGATTATTTTGTCATAATCAAAATAGTTTTTTCCCCAGATTTAACGAAAGCAAAACAAATAATCATTCCTAAGAGCAACGGTTCAAACTTAAGACTAAAGAAACTTCATAAACTCGATATTGTAAAAGTTTTAAACCTTTAGGTGTTTTATATTTTATTTTTTAATCTTTCCTTTCTCCCTGTACTCATAAAATGATGTATCAACTTCATCTTGATATAGTGAACCTCGGGTCTTTACATATATATCTTGGATCATAAGTCAACCTCAAAATTTTTCACATTTTTTGCCAGAAATCCAAGATCGACAGCAGCTCAACGGAGGGCAAGAAGCCGTCAACTCTGGAAGGGGTGATTGGGTTCAAAGACGTTCACTTCACCTACCCTGCAAGAAATGACGTCAAGGTGAACAATCGGGTCATTTTCTTGTTTTCTTGTTTATTTCTTTGTTGATTTAGGATTTGTTTTTGTTTTTTTTTGTTTTTTTTGTTTTTTGTTTTTTTTTTAAATGGATAAGTGTCAAAACGAGACTAAGATTCAGATGTCGAAAAAGAAGTCAGGAAAGTTGAAAGTGGCCCCGAATAGGAATCAAACCCGGGACTGCTTCGACACCTATCACCTGGCCACTGTCAGGACGTCGATCGTATCCACTGCGCTATCTGCCACTTTGCTGTTAAATACCTTTTGATGTGAACACTCTTTGATCTAGAGTGATTGATTTGGGAAAATTCAGATGTCAACCGATGACCAAATCATTATTACTAAGCTGTATTTTCTTTTTTTAATTTGGTGATTGTGAATTCAACATTCAACTGAGACGGAAGAAAGATAAAGACACAAAATAATCATGTAGATAATCAATATTGTGTGAATGCGTATGAGTGGGTGTGCGTGTCTGAATGTATTTGCTTGTGATATTATATATAGCAACTGCAGACAGTACTGTTTCGTGCTTGTTAGCACTCATCAGAGCAGCATAGCTGAGTTCCCGAAAAGTTGGGAGAAGTAACTGGGCAAAAAAAGAACTCAAGCAAAACAGTTATTTTTGCAAGTATATATATATATATAAACTATATACTTTAAAACAGTGGTCCTTGATATATAATACAAAGAGAGAGAGAAAGAGAGAGAGACAGAGAGAGAGAGAGAAGAGAGAGAGACAGAGAGAAAATAGAGAGAGAGAGGGAGACATTGAATGTGTGTGTGTGTATGTATGTGTGTGTGTGTGTGAGAGAGAGAGAGAGAGAGAGAGAGAGAGAGAGAGAGACTCTTAGTAACATATATTTTCAGATAGAACAAAACACATATTCAGAGTAGGTGGTTGCTTCGCTCGCTCCTATTTTGTAAATTTCAAAGGCGTTCTATGCACCGTTTTGAGGTGTGCCAATTCCCTGTTACGTACAGCTTCTTAATGCCTGTTATTCTACAGGTCCTGAATGGCCTGGACTTGGACGTGCAGCCTGGTCAGACGGTGGCCTTGGTGGGTTCAAGTGGCTGTGGCAAGAGTACCACTGTCCAGCTGTTGCTGAGATTCTACGACCCAGACCAAGGACAGGTGCAATTTTTGAAATCCACTTCGTTTAGGAGACCATTTGAACTGTCAATGTGTCTTATATAAATTCAGCTTTTTTCCAGTAAAGTTTGCTCGCAATTTTTCCCTACGAGGTACATAATTCAAGATATATTTTTTCTCCCAAAATATTTCCTTCAATTCAAATGGGTCATTTATTCGGAGATATAAGTCTGGTCCATTGAAATGGATTTGATTTCACGCCCTTCGCCAGCAATTCTAAGGCCTGGCTTCCTGAGCGGTTATACCCCAAGCAAGAATAGTATTAACTTAACTTGATGGCTAGGTTACTCTCTGAATTACCTACTAGCATAAAACATATCGAACTTATATTGATATACATAGCTCAGACTTCGCATTCCTTCCCTTTTCTCTTTTTAACGAACAATAAACGGAAGTATTCAAACCTACATCCTTGTTTATGATGCTGTGTCAAACTTCAAAAGCTAAAGAGCATCTCAGTGGAAATTTCAGCTTTGCTAGTCCCTACCATCATCATCATCATTATCATCATCATCATCATCATCATCATCATCATCAACCTCATCATCATCATCGTCATTATCACCATCATCATCATTATCATCATCATTATCATCATCATCATCATCATCATTATCATCATCATCATCATCATCATCATCATCATCATCATCATCATCATCATCATCATCATCATCATCATCATGCAATAATGGAAGCCCAGTCTTCACTTCATACAGCTAAGAAGTTTTTCCAATCGTTGACAATATCTCCATAATGTCCTAATAACGTTTATCCATCACACTGCCAGTGATTAAACCATGATTTATCTATCACCAAAGATCACCATTGACGGGAATGACATAAGAGATCTGAACACCAAGTGGCTGCGTCAAAAGATTGGTCTGGTGGGACAGGAACCGGTGCTATTTGATCGGACCATTGCAGAGAACATCAAGTATGGACGTGATGACGTCACCATGGAGGAAATCATTCAGGCCACCAAAAATGCCAACGCCTATGATTTCATATCCAAACTACCCGATGTAAGACATATTGCGATAGGAAAAAAATTCTACCAAGCGCTATACCTATAATAACACCCTTTTCTTATCACGGTACTTCTGAACTAACAATTATTTTTAATGGGCAGAAATAGGAACAAGTGAATTCTACTGGGTTTTATTTTTATTAAAATAAGTCTCTACCTATCTACTGGATCTCCAAATATCTATCTCACCCTCAAACTCTTTACAGGTAACCAAATTAGTTCTAGGAATGTCATCATATTTTCAAAGAAATAAGTGAAGGCTTACTCTTTATGACAGATGAACCCAAATCTTGTTTATTGTCTATTGTGATAATGATTTTTATCTTTAATCTTTGTACACGCGCCACTACTTACTGTTCGAAACAAAAATTTGTGCAGGTTTTGGTTTTGACTGAATAAAATGTTTTAGGGCGCCTTAAAAAGTGACTTTCTCTATCTATTAGCTAAGAGATTCTTCTTGAACTTTTTTTCCCTAGCTTATCTATTTATCTTCTTGCCTTAGAACGTATTCATCTTGCTAACTAATAGACAATCCAAATATTCGTAGTTACCTTTTATTTTATTTTTCAATCATTTACAATTTGATGGAAGGACAATCTCAACCATCAATTAATTTAAACTTTGCCCTGATACACGTACTTTTTCCACACAGCAATTCGAGACAATGGTAGGAGAGAGAGGTGCCCAGTTGAGCGGTGGCCAGAAGCAGCGCATCGCCATCGCCAGGGCTCTGGTCAGAGACCCCAAGATCCTCCTGCTGGACGAGGCCACCTCGGCACTGGACACCGAGAGCGAGTCCGTCGTACAGGACGCCCTGGACAAGGTTGGTTGTACATAGGACGGTTTTCATCGTCTAATCATCGTTTCATAATAATCGAGGCAAACAATCACTATTTCGGTATAAATTGGATATTACAGATTTGCTACATTGACAAAAATTATATATTCTTATAAAAGTCAGACAACCACGTAAATAGTACCATTTACATGACCAGTTCGAGATTTGTATCTAGTCTGTATTTGATTCAGTAGTTTCACATTATTTAGCAAAAAGTAGATTATCTGACTCAGATCAAAGCACTCTAGTTTGAATTAGCAAGTGATTAGTAAACTTACACTATGAATGAATGAATCAATGAATGAATGAATGAATGAATGAATCAATCAATCAATCAATCAGCTTTCCACGTTCCACCCATCTGAGAAGTACGCCTCGGCTGATTAAGTAATCTAAACTCTAAACCACCAGCTCCCTTCATTTGTTCCGCACTTCGCTGTGGAGTACGATTGGTCATATCGGACAGTCTCTTTGATTCTTACTGGATTCGCCGAGATACAATGACATTGCCTTGTTTGCAGGGATCCCGCTGTCTCAATACAGTATACCAGTATGTCCAGAGAGCCATCACATTATGTAACGGAAGGATGGAAGTGGAAAAGATTTTTTACATTCTAGTTACATAATCTACGAATGGCTTAAGTGAAAATAACAAAAATACTGTGATTTGCTGAAAAGAACGGTCCACACAAATCTTTGATTTTCTACCTTTTCTATATTTGCTCATCATGAATATTGCATTTTGTATCCACCTTCGTGATGCATCGTTACGTTTTGCTTGATAAAGGGGAAACATTATCCGTATATTTAGATAACATTCTAATCCACCTTGAAGACCTGTCTTGACAGTTTTGTTGCCCAAAAAGTATCACAATAGGAGTGTTTTGTTTTTACCTGGTTTCTTTTTTGTATTAGAAATTTACGCACCAAGATGTGCGATGTCAAATTTATAAGACCACTAAGGATAGTTTGTGGGTTAAGAATGATGAAGTCAACATAGTTTTTCGTCAAAATAAACTTCTTCTGTGCCAGGTCTGTTGTAGACATCGGTGATCATGGCCTTCCGATCCTTGATGTTGTCAGTTCTGATGAGTTGTTCATTGTTGGGGGATTCTGTCCTCGTTGCAAAGCTTCAGACTGTCTGTATATGCTGTGCCTTGTCTTCCTTTGATCTTTGATACCACAAATCTTTCCACTCAACATTTGCTTTTCTGTTATATCAGCTCTGTTCATGTATCCAAAAAGTTGAAGTTGTCATTTTTCTCATGGTTTTGAGTAGAAATCTTTTGTACTCGGCCATTTTCATTACTCATTCGTTTGACTTCTTTTCAGTCTATGATGTTCTCATAATTCTTCTGATGTACCACATAATAATTTCTGCTGCTTCAAGTCTTCTTTCGAGGTCTTTTGTTAGCGTCTAGCATTCACATCCGTACAGACGGGTGGAGCCTGTTTAGACTTTCAAAGTGTTTATTTTGGTGCTGAATCGTATATTTCTGTTAATAAAGATGGACTTCATCTTGATGAATGCGTCTTTAAACAAAAGCAATTCTCATCTGTATTTCTGTGTCGCTCCTGGTGTTTGGAGTTATTGTGAAGCCCAAGTATTTCAAGGTGCAGACTCGTTTTATTCTTTCCCCATTTGTATAAAATGTTACATACATAAACAATGTAAAAGAGCGCATAAAAATTATGATTTTGATTAGTTCTTGTTATATTATTTTAAAACGATGCTTGAGGAAAGTTGAGAAAAAACTGCTTGCTCTTAGTATGTACAACACCTATTTAGACACAACAGATTTGAAAATTTATATTCAGTTAAGACTAATTTGTGGCTTGGAAAATTCAAAATTTAAAAACGATATGTCGAGAAGCATAAAAGTTATTAAGAAAAAAATGCTGTTTTGTGTGTGGGGGGGTGGGGTTGGTTTTTTGGGGGGGTTTTGGGGGTTTTTTATTTTTGTTTTGTTTGTTTTGTTTTGTCTTGATTTTGGCGGAACGGATTTTCCAAATTAACCTTTTTTTTCTTGGCCGCTTGGCGAACACAACTTTTATTATTTTTTTCAGGGGGAAAATCCCGTAATATAAATCATCCTCTGAGGTTTTACCTTGTGAAGAGGGTGAAACTTTTAATGAAGACATAAAACGGGTAATTAACATGCCATCCTTTCTTTTTTTTTTAACAGGCCCGCCAAGGTCGTACCACACTGGTCATCGCCCACCGACTGTCCACCATCAGGACAGCTGACATCATCGTTGGTGTAGAGAACGGAGTGGTCAAGGAGAAAGGCACTCACGACCAACTGATGGCAGCACAAGGGATTTACTTTACCCTGGTCACAAACCAGGTATGGAATGATTTATGACAACCTTGAAGCCCATTCGACGCATCGCTTTGTCAATGGTCTGGTGGTGAATATAATAGCTTACCATGGAAGAGCTCAGTCAAAAAAGGAAAGAAAAAAAGAAAAGGAAAAAATCTTACCAAACCAAATAAAAAACAAAAACAAAAATTACCCTTTGGTCATTATTGCCGTATGGACAAATGTTATGAATGATTTAAACCAATAGCTAGGTCCCTATTCCCAGGGATTTGTTAACAGCAACGACAGATGCCGTCTTGTTCTTCAGTAATGAAATATAGAGAGGAGCTGGCACTGGAATATTGTATGAAAATGGTTCAGACTCAATGCCGGCTTGAGTCAAGGCCACAGAAAGAGAGGAAGAACTAGGAAGGTTGGAAGTATCCCTAACAGAGATTTAAACCTAGTGCTTGTCACACCACGCGTCTCCTGGCCTCTGGCATGACGGCGGGATTATCCATTGAACCATTTGACAGTGAACATTTTTGTTTATTTGTTTGTTTGTTGTTTTTACTTTTTGTTTGGGTTGGTTTTTGTTTGTTTGTTTATTTATTTGTTTGTTATTTGTATTTGTTTCGTTTTGTTAATTTATTTGTTTGTTCGTTTCTTTTTTTTCTTCCCATCTTTCTTTCTTTTTCACATGGAATGTCCTAGAAACAAGACAGCGAGTCATACAACCATGAATCGGTACGCTTACTTTTTTGCTTTTGTTTGTTTTTGTTTTTCAGACCAGGGAGAATGATTCTTTAAAAGGTGAGTGAGACATGTGTTAAACCCAAATGGAGTATTGGATAAACTTTATTAGTTGTAAAGATATGTATTTGCTCAATCGGTTGAACCACGCCTCCTCTCTCTCTCTCTCTCTCTCTCTCTCTCTCTCTCTCTCTCTCTCTCTCTCTCTCTCTCTCTCTTTCTCTCTCTCCCTCTCTCTCTATCTCTCTCTCCCTCTCTCTCTCCCCCTCTCCTCTCTCTCTCTCTATCTATATCTCTCTCCCTCTCTCTCTCTCTCCCCTCTCCTCTCTCTCTCTCTATCTATCTCTCTCTCCCCCCTCTCTCTCTCTCTCTCTCTCTCCCTCTCCTCTCTCTCCCTCTCCCTCTCCTCTCTCTCTCTCTCTCTCTCTCTCTCTCTCTCTCTCTCTCTCATCTAACCACTTAGAAAACAAGAGAATGTAGGAAAGAAGTTGATGGCTATGACAATATTATCTCTGGCCATGACCTACAACCACCTTCCATAAATAATGTGAATTACATTACAATGTAGCAGGCTTATTATGTACACGGGCAGGGTTGCTCAACTGGCAAGGCGTTTGACATCAATGCGGAAGAGCGCGGGTTCGGTTCCTGCCAGAGCCATCGTGTTGTGTCATTGGGTAAGGCACTTTACCAAATGTACCCCATCCTATCGGGGATAGATGTAAAACTTGGAGGTCCCTCTGGTTGTAGATAACGCTGTCTGTACCAAAATTGTAACACGCCTAACCTGCGGCTTGTACCGTCATAGTATAAGTTATAACATATGCGATGCCTGCTATGGATATGGTGTTATGAGCAATCGTGAGGTCTCGGCAAAAGACGCAATACAAATGTGCTCTTCACTTTTAATTTTTACTTTGTTGTTGTTGTTGTTGGTGGTGGTGGTGGTGGTGGTGGTGGTGGTGGTGGTGGTGTGGGTGTGGTGGCGGTGGTAGTGGTAGTGGTGGTGGTGGTGGTGGTGGTGGTGATGGGTGTGATGGTAGTGTGGGTGTGGTGTATGGGGATGAGGCGGGATGAGGGAGATCCCTGCACTTGGCGGTTATGCTGAAGACAAAGTCAGTGAAACGATGCCCTTTGACTTTATAGCTGGGTGACTCTCACTATGATGGGGATATAAATGGACCCAGCATACTTAACGCTACCAGGCATGCTGTTCTTTCTTGTCCTATGACCTTGAACAGATTTGTTTGCAAAAAAAAAAAAAAAAAAAAAAAAAAATAGAAAATAAAATGAAGACAGTGGATGGGGTGGGGCTGAAGAACTCATAAGTGTATGATATTCACAACAAATAAGACATTGTTGTTGTGTTTTGGTTGCTTTAATCCTCATGATTTGATGACTACGTTTGGTTTATAATATCGGACATTTTAAGGCGATAGGATCTCAGGAGAACATCTTCATCATGGTGATTTGAGATACCTACATGGAGGCTCTCGGGCAGGCCTTATTTAGATACTGTAAACATCTTTGTTTTTGTGTATTTTGTCGTCATTGTTGTTTGTTTTCTTTTTTTATATTTCTGTCCTTTTATGCGATTTATTTGTTTTTGGTTTGTTATTTTGTTTCGAGAGGCTGTAATTTACGCGATTTTTGAGGAACAAAAATTGACATAGGAAATAAAAACATTTTATTATTTGTTGTTGTTTTGTGGGGTTTTCTTTTGTTTTGTTTTGCTTTGATTTGTTTTTGTTTTTTGTTTGTTTGTTTTTTTTTGGTTTTTGTTTTTTACCTTGAAAGGCTTGTTCCAGATAAGCTCCTTTTCAAGCCTTCGTATCGAACTCGCTCAGTCCCTGATCCACTGAGAGTGAGAGATTATGGGACAAGGGGACAGTACCAGTACAACAACAACAAAGTCGACAGCGTTCGATACTCGGAGTAACATCCCTTCTTAATAAATAAACGGCTTATTGATGTCATGCCTTTTCTACTTTCGACTTTGAATTTCTGAACGAAATCTAAAGTCTTGACTAAACCCTTTGGTTTACCTCATACCTCGTTGGAAAAGCGGGGTGATCCTCACATATCTTGGAACGAGATCGTTTCTGTAATTCAAACTTATAAAACATGCCGAACGAAAAGCCTCAAGTAAAGGAAAATGTTGCCTGTCTCATGGCCGGTGCAAGAGTAGTGTTTTATTATGGATTCATTCCAACAGTGCTTCTGCTTGGTACGTTCCAGTTTAAATCTCGGTGATGGTTTATTTCATCATAAAATTATATATATATATATATATATATACGATGAAGGATAGGAAAATTAATTAATACGATTTCTTTCTGGTCAATTTAAGCGATGATCAGCTGTGGCTGTCACTGTCCTTGATTTGTTCCTTGTGTCACAAATTATGTGTGTTGCTCAGTATGTATTGACAAGCATTTTTATAATGTCCCTGTTTTAACTATACCTACTATGTAATGAGGAAATTTTTTCTTCATTACTCGAAGAGAGTCCTGAAATTGCACCACTATGTGTCAAAGACAAGGCACACTGCTTTATGTTGAGGAGTAGTTCCATTGTCATGGATGGCCCTCCACTTTTCACTTTCTTGCTACTTTCCAAGTTATAATCCTAATTGAATATTCTCTCTTTTTATGATGCCTCGATGCTGTGTGTGTCAGATGCTGTATTCATTCTATAAAAGTGCTGGGGACATGGAAATGACGGAAGAGGGGAGGGGGCGTCAAATAGGGTACCAAAAATGACAAGTCCCATGGTCATTTCAGTCACTGTTGTACCACAGAGAGCAGCAAAGACTCAAGTTTCTTTGGAAGTTTTGATATAGGAAGGATTTTTAGATCTGGGTCGGAAAATTTTGATAAAAAAGGAACGGTGGTAGGATATCAGGTCATAACAGTCAATAGCAGAAATTCAAAGTTTTATTAATTCTATGATGTGATCCTGGTTGACCTTGAGTGTACTACTACTCACTGAATTGTTTTCATCTTCTATTATTTTCAGTAGTAGGTACTGGGTAATTGTAATTGACAAAAGTAGTCGCCTTATTACGAAGATAATATCTGTCGTCACCACAATGGCAACCAATCAGTGTTGTGATGAGCCAGTCAGTCGGTTTTTACAAGGAATTATCCCCGTTGAATCGTTACGGAGTTTCTGCTAATCTTGAGTTTCAGTAGAGTTACGTCCGAATAATGTTAGTTTTGACCACTTCCTGTCTCTGTTAGCCAGAATTTCAGTCACGAATTGTGTTGTTTGTTGCACTTACCTTTCGTATTAAAAGCTACTAACATAAACAGCGTATTAGCCAGAACTAGAAACGATGTGCTCAGAGGTCTTGTAGCATGTTATCTTTTGCTGTAGGGTGTTTCTATGTTGGACTTGGGAGAAAATGGTGGATGGTTCTATGTTGGACTTGGGAGAAAATGGTGGATGGTTCTATGTTGGACTTAGGAGAAAATGGTAGATGGCTGAATCTAGGTGGGGTGGAGGAGGAGGAGGGGGCTTCTGATAGAATGAATACAGTACAGGGGGCCACACTAATGACGATGTTTTGGAGGAAATGGTGGCTTGAACAGGCCCACAAGAACCCCTCTTAGCAAATGTAAAGCACAGAGGTAACCTGGTTCAGCCACACTCCACATGATGGCACGCAGAGAGTCCTAGTGAAATCTTGTATCCTGAGCAACAGAACAATTTCAACTTGAAGTGGTGGTCATTGAAAGTTGAGATACAATAAGGTGCAAAATTATTGGTTTGAATATAAATCAAGGGATTGTAAAATGCATTTCCATTTAGGTCTTAACTTAACAGGTCATTCATTTGGGCTTTTAAATTCGTGTCTGGTAAAAAGTCACTCTGTTTTCTTTTATGTTGAAGGATTGGGCACCTCCCGTGCCCAGCCGTTTTCAAGGCAATAATAGTTGAATGGGGGGGGGGGGGCCTCTCTCAAAAAAATGTGTCTGCGACAAGGCATCAGAAGGAGGCTTATTGGGAGGCCGACCAATGAAGTTCTCATAATCCTTTTGTTTATACAGTATGATGATGATATATATATGTATTGAGCTTTCAATATGAGTAGTTGATATTAACTCAGGTAATGCGGGAATGGTATTAATACTTCCAGCGCTTTGCTTCTCAGCTTCCATCCAATGACAATGGCGTCGGGAGTGGTATCAATACAGGTCACACCCCTGTTTTGCACCATCCGTCACCTGCGGGAAAGGCATTTACTACCTTTCCAGCACATTTTTCAAAAGCTGTAGGTTATTTTGATAAGTGTAATTAATGTTTTTGACAGCTCTTTAAATTTGTACATTCTTCTCTTTTCCAATAGGATTTATGAAAGGAGCTGATAAAGGTGCTCCTCCCTTGACATTGATGAGGTAAGTCTCCTTTGTTTGTGATGCTTTCTCTGAGTCAGAGTATCCTCTTTGGCCTTGTATTTAGTGTTCTTTAACTCCTCAGATGTATCGCCACTCAAGTGGTGCTTATGGGGGATGTTTCTTAAGATTTTGCTGTCAATTCTTCAGCTATCCTTCTTTCCTGACTATTTGTTACTCCCTGCATTACATTCCTCATTCTTTTCTGTTTGATTTCATGTATAAAACATCTTTGTGGCTTTCTTAGTCTTGTTTTGGTGAATTTTTAGGTTAATCTATGTCAGTTTGGGTTTTAAAAAATTGACATTCTGAAAGAGTTAAAACTGAGATGGTGCATTTTTACTAGTCTTGGCTTGAAACACTGTGTTTTTTTACTGTACAATATACTAGATGAAATGAAAGGGCTAGAAGTCAGTCCTTAACGATTTGTGCAAAAATTTCCTTTTTGATTCTGCTTTCAGCAAAAGTTATATGTATTTCTAGGCCTAATTTTAAATGTTTTGCTACATTTTTGTGGAATTGCTTGCAATGGAATGCATTAAAGAACTGTACAGTTTTCATTGAAATAACTCAATATCAGAGATGTCTGGTAGATTGTGTGTCTATGTGATAGAAATATAAAAATTATGTTGATGCGTACACAGAAATAGTACAACAAAGTAAATTTGACTATCTTAATTTACTGCATACTTCTAACGATAATATCATTTGAATTGAATTTATATAGTGCCAGCATCCATTTCAATCATGCTCTCTGGCGCTTTACAAAAGAAAACTGCCCACACTTCACTGACATTCCCATTGATCACCCCTGTCACTTTTACTCACACACACACTAGATGCTCAGAATCAAGCCTCCATTCTTTTGCTGTTTACACAAGTCAGACAAGACAAAAAGTGACCATACTTATCACAATTAACAGTAGGGTTGTCTTATTGATAACTGCTCATAAAAAAAGAATGTTCAAATTTCGGCAATATACACGTACACACTCACACAAACTCTCTCTCTCACACACACACACACACACACACACACACACACACACAATTTACCAATTCATTTCCATCTCTCATAAGGAATTCATACGATTCACAAAAAGAATATTTACCTGTTGCAGTTCTTCATTGCAATATTTTGGGAGGATACTCTTCTCTTGTCAGGTACAGGGGAACTTCAAACAACCATTGTTCAACTGGATTAAAGTAGAGGTGTACGATTCCGATTCTGGAATTGATTCCAATTGCAGATTTGAATAGGATCTGGGCAGTCACAAATTAGCTAAGTCATTTGCATTGATTAATAATCAATTTCGGAATCGATTCTGGAATCGATCCTTTTCAATGTTGAGAATCAAGTACATAATTACACAATTCTGACGACTCAGAATCATTTTCAAAATTCAGGTAATTGCACACCCCTAGATTAAAGCTGATCTTTGAAAGCCCAGGGGTTCTTTTAAAAAATAAGGCTGTAGGCATACTGCTAAGGGAAGTCTGAAAAATGTCAGAAATTTGGACCAGGTCAAAAAGTTGGAAATTGGTTGGAAATAGCTTTTGGTGACAGGAAAAAATTAAATATGTATGAACACTGGTCAATAAAAATGCTAAACTGAGTCATTCCAGTGTGACCTGTGTGATATTCTTGTGATAATTGTGTATTGTTTGATTATTTTCTCAGTATTATGTACCCTATATAAAAATTGTCTTGAAATGGAGTGTTCATGATTTTCTTTGTCCTTAGTTAATAAACAAGTCTATGGCCTCTCAAATGAGAGTGATGCTAGTCTTGGTTCTGTTCACAGATATCCTGATATACGTATTGTTGTTTTGTTTTGTTATCCGAATCTCTTCATACGCCCAGCTCCAAGGAGCTGGGAAAAACTCTGGATCACAAGAAATTAAGACAGGCAGATGATCAGTCCGCCGTGCCTAATCTTGCGAAGCATAATGAGCAATACATATGGGGTATTACTCGATCTTAAGCCAAACAATAGTTGCTGTTGCCTTGGTGGGATCTGCTCATAGAGCTGATTTACCACTGGACGCATACATACGTATACAGTGATTTGAAATATATTGGCCATCCAGTGCGACTTGCAGCAGTAAAACTCATTAATCGAACACTTTCTCATGTCCCATTTTTAAAAATGCTCATTTCTTTCCTGAGCAATTTGATGTTCAAAGTTTTTTCTTCCTCAAACCTTTTCTATCGGCTCATTGAAGTTGAAGTGAATAAACGCATGTTGCAGTAGCTCTGTTTTATGTTCATCAAAGCTTGAATTTGTATTTTCTATTTACAATGTGCTTTCATTGTTTCTCTTTATTTTTCAGTTTATTGTGGCAGTAGAGCTCAGCAGTGTGATGAGAATGAATATGAAACACTGCTCCTGGACAAGATTACTGCAGGATGAAAACAGGATCTTTGATGGCCAAGCAGTTTCTCTCTTTCTTCTGTTCAAAACAATGAATAAGATTTCTCATGAAGTGAGACTGGTTATTTGATTTTTCCAATAAAAATGTTTTTTTTACACATGACAAATGTTTGTTTCTTTATTTTCTTTAAGTGAAACCAAGACACTCTACTTGGGCCTTGTGAGTCGTGAGCGGTTTGGTGGAGTTCCTGTCAGGCTATTTTACTTGTTTCTTTTCATGCATACTGAAAGCTATTGTCTTACTTTTTCCCCTTTTCTTTTGTGTCCTTTTTTAATTCTGTTTTTTGTTGCTTCTGTTGTTATCCCTTATTTCATGCCTTTTGCCACGGAACTCAAGAGTCACAATTGAGACATACCATGTACACAAAGCGAGTTCCAAGATCCAGGTTCATACTTTTACTACTAAGTAATGTCGGGGAGCAGACACCTTGAATCCAAGATTGTGGAAATAGTAATTTTCTGTATTTTTCTGTATTTATTTGCCTTTCTCTATGGCTTTGTCTTGTTCTCCTCTCGACACCGTATTCATACAATTACTATTACTACTATGCCTCATGCATGTATTTCTTTAAGGACAGAGTATTTTCTTTTTACTTTTAAAGTATAAATCATCTCTCTGATGTTTGTAGTTTTACATGTTCTCTTAATCAGCTAATTCTATCGTCTTGACTGGAAACGTCTGACCCTCATGTTTTGTGGCGTCCTTAAAAAACTAAGAATAATTTTTTTAAAAATGGAAAGAAAGAATGATATTATATTGATATTAATATTAAAGTCCCTACTTTATTTCTTGTATCAGTGAAGGTTCAGAATAAAAGCTTGACTGATAAAAAGCTGCCAGGTTATCCTTTACATTACATCAGTTCTCTATAGTAGTATTGATATCTGGGCTAAGCTACATTATACACAAATTCATCAATGTCAGACATAAAGCCTCTTTTTTGTGGTTTTTATGGTTTGCATTTGGAATTCTACTAACTGTTAAAATCTAATAATGTAATGGTGGGGTACCTGACAGACAAGTTAGGTGCTTGCCTCCATATGAAGGTCCCGTATTCGAACCCCTTGAACGACGAAAATATTTTAGTCATTTTCTGATCTGTTGTTACTTCCTGGTTGAATACAGATGCAGTGTGCACCTCTCAACTGAAAGGCAGCGGGTTCGAGTCGCATTAACGTTGACATATTTTGTGCTGTTTTCTTGTCAGAAGCCACCCCTCGGTGCGAAGTTGGTGGGACTGAGCATCCATGTAGTCCTATGGCAGATGGACGATTAATTCAGAGGTCCTGTGTGCACGTTACGCATTCTCAAGTACCCTTGGTAGTTCAAAATCGTAAAAAGAGAGCTGCAAACATGCTGTCTGGGCATAATTCCAATTAAATCCTCACCAAACGGTTCACCTGTGCTCAGCGCAAAGCATTGCTACCAGGAGCTTTGCAGGTGATCTGACACTAACATGTCATCAACCATGACCGATTGGTGATTACGCTCATGAATGTGCCTGGAGCTTGCTTTGCCGGGTTTGGCGCATGAGAAATGGCATCTATAATAATATGTAATTTTAAGTTGAGATATAGGTTAAAACTTGTATATTGCTACTGTTGTGCAGGTGATTGGTTGGCCAACACCCATGACAGTATAATGGTTCAGGAAGACCCAGAAGAGAGATGATATTTATTTTTTGATTACTTTTGAACACAAAGGGGGTTTAGAGATCCCGTTGTGGGCGGTTGGCCGGTGTTCCTGGTGGGCACTTCTACTTCTGTTTATTTTCTTTTACACTGAATCTATCGTCTTTTCTCCCTTTTCTGTGATGTCCTGTTTTTGTTGTGTTGTTTGCAACTCAGTGGTCATCCCTTATTTCATGCCTTTTGGTACATAATTGCAGGGTCACAAGTTAAACATACGGAGTACGTTTGTACACAAAGGGGTTTTAAAGATCGTGGGTCTTCTTGAACCATTATAGTGTCAATCATATCTCTGCTGTTTGTCGTTTGATCTGTTTCCTCTTTGAACTCATTCTATCAGCTTGCTTTTCTCTGGGCTCCTCTATGATCCTCGTGTGTCGTGGGGCCCTAAAACATCCAATAAAATAAACAAAGTGTAAATCATCTCCCTGCTGTTTGTGGTTTGGCTTGTTCTCTGTTTCAACTCATTCTTCTATCATCGTTCATCTCTGGGCTCCGCAATGAGCATCGTGTGTTTTGGGGGCACCAACAAGAAACATTCAACACAGTATGTACAGTAAACAGAATTTTGAAGCACCTTTCACAGTGGTTGATTCACAAGTGTGCCAGTGCCAAGTTTCAAGTTTCTACTCCTTGCCATTTTAGTTTTAATGAGAACTGTAACACTTTTTTTTTCTTTTCTTTTTTTTTAAATAGACACTATACATAGTATTATAGGGTCCCCAAAAAGTAATACTCGTATTGCATAATACAGGATGGTTCAATATTGGAAAACCATCACATGGTGTGTCAAACACTAAAACCATTTCCCGTACCTGCATAATACAGGATGGTTCAATATTGGAAAACCATCACATGGTGTATCAAACACTAAAATCATTACGAATCTTCATCATGACTACATGTTTGCACCACAGAACCCTACTCTGCAGAAATTTGTGTTTTGTGTATACATTCATCAAGTTTTATTTCATGTTTTACGAATGGCCAATATGGCCGCCACGGGCAGCAAGGAGAGCATCAAGTCACCAAGGCGGCATGAGGGTTCCTCCTCCTCCTCCCCCCCCCTCCTCCTCCTCCTCCTCCTCCTCCTCCTCCTCCTCCCACATCCACTTCGGCGTGTCGCCAATGTCCTGGTCCAACGTCGTGATTGAAGTTGTTATTCAATCTTTCAAGTCATCGATGCCTTCTGTCTAGAAGTGGTGGAACGTAAACTTTCTTTAACACGCCCCCAATATAAAAAAAAGTCAGTGAGAGAGAGAGAGAGAGGTCCGGGGACCTAGCGGTTCAAGCACAGAGAGTCGAGCACGGCCTTCAGCAGCTCTCCTCCAAATCCATCGCCTGAAGTCTTTTCATTTTCACTGATCTCCCCAAAATTCGGTGGCATTCAAAAGTTAAACAAACGACAGCGGTGAAATTGAAATAACTACTCTATCAAATAACCACTGATTCAGTCCACCAAAATGCGCTACAGGCATGACAAAAAAATGCGCAATGACTTTGCTGTCTTCTTTTTTAATCAGCCTGTACTGTATATTTTTCAATGTTTGTGAAACTTTTACAGAGCCTTTTGTACCACGGCAACAAACAGCCTGGTAACAGACAAATAGTGGGACCGTGCTAAATTCCAGGGGTCCATTCCCTTACTTTGACTTCGTGTACATATAATAATGATAGACGTATCTAGTCGTGGATATACTCAGACAAATCGATAATTATGATTTTGTTTAAAGGAACACAAGTGAAGAAGAGATTTTTACAAGTACATTTGGATTTTTACACTTCAGATCCATTTCGTGGTGCTGGCGTCCACTTTTCAGGTGGACTGACCATGTTCGTGTGTATTTGGTCTCCTGCTGCTATTCTTGTGTGTGTGTGTGTGTGTGTGTGTGTGTGTGTGTGTGTGTGTGTGTGTGTGTGTGTGTGTGTGTGTGTGTG
>JBCIKM010529348.1:0-18509 GCA_039654465.1 Melibe viridis | reverse complement strand
CTGCGGTTAAGCCGTCGCGCGGTATCCCCGCGCGGTCATACCTACGAGAAATGAAGACCCGACCCGAAAGCGGAAGCAGGCGCCTCGGACCTCCCAGGAGAGAAGACCGCCCCGTGGATGCCTAGGCTTGAACCTTCGCCGCGCGCCGAGCCCACCGCCATGGACTCGGCGCGACGCACACTTTTCCTGCGCGTGCGGCGGCGGCGAGTCATACGCATCGACATAGCCATAGAACTGTTTGCCATCCCAATGTACGTGTTTTCTTATTGACATCTCATCCAGCATCAAAGCAGTCAACATTTTTCTTCCTTTGCGCTCTGCTTCATCCATTCTGTATTTTAGTGCTGCAAATGCAGACTCTGTAAACCCTGGTGAGCCTGGAATAGTGCTGTACCAACGTCTTATCACAGATGGGTGTGGAAGAGCCAAATTGAAAGTTTCACGCACTAAGCTGTAGGCCTTTGTTGAATAGAATTGAAGCATCATAGCAAATGATTTCAGCTCTTTGGGATATGCGGCAGTATTTCTAGGATTGTCATTTAAAGCCATATCTAAAAGTTGTCTCGGTGCACCAGAAATTCTTTCCAAAATGTCCCCACAGTTCCTTGAAAGCAAACCTTGCCCTTTCAATGTTGTTATTATGTCTTGGATTGTGACCAGTTTACTACTGAGACGATGCACTTTTTGATCACTAACTTTGAGTCTTTTCTGCAACGAAGCATTTCTTTCAATTGATTCATCCAAACGCCTCTTTAATTTCTAGGGAGATGAGACAGCTAGAACATGATAAATGTGATCTGTAGCCATTGAACACCCGACAGGATTTTCTACAGAAGTGCTTGCATCGTCACAATGGTCTGTTGGCGTGCTTACGTCTTCCTTTGATTCGATCAACGTTGGCTTTGGTGACCTTGGCTTTGGGGGTTTCCTGGCTGGCTGTGGATTGTAGAAAAAAAAAAATAAAATAAAAAATGGAGATGCATTAGATTATAGGAAAACATGCCAGAAATGTCTTGCTGGCTGATATGGTGTCCAACTAAATTTTGGCTTTCTTTTGCACAGAGCTCACCAAAGCACAGCTGAAACATGTGTCCACACATGCTTTGATCAGTCCGGTCGAGTGTGCTAGTGAAGCAATTTAGCATACACAATTACACTTCAGTATATATCCATTCACAAATAAAATAAATAAATATGAACATGTTACAAATGTATAGTGCCAATCCCCAGCATTTACCAACAGGGTCTTGGCGCTTCCCAATTTCATAGCCCCAATGGCAACAATCTTTCAAACATTCAACATGACTGACAGACCACATTTTCCATTATTTTTAGAAAATATATATTTTGTAGAACGAGACAGGATTGCTTTCAGACCAGGAGGGCCTCCTAATTAAACATCCATCTTCGATAGGGACGGGAAAAATATTAAATTAGTATACTAAAAATGCAATGTGGTTAAATCATGAGCAAACAATTGTTAGGAAAAACATAACACTTGTAACCAACACTATTAATTGACCTAATAGCCCTTTTTTATCACTCAGATTTGTAAGAAACTTGTTAAAACAGAGAGAAAAGAAACGAGAAACAGAAAAATAAATTACAAAACAACAAGTTAGTAGTAGACGCAACCTACTTCAACTTCCCTTGCTCCCATTGCAGTCCAAGGGTGGACATACCCTCCAGAGTGGAGACGCATTTCTTCAGGGGGCCGAAAGGGTGCACGTGGATTTTTTCTATGTGCCCCCCCCCCCCTCCTGAGAGTCAGCTTTGAGTCGGCTGGCCTCAACACCCCCTCCCTACCCTCTCTCGGCTGACGTCATTAAAGAATGATCCCTTACCTTCAGCAAATGTTTGGGGAAATCAAAAATTGTCGGCACTGCATCAGGGAGAAGTCTCCTTCGCTTTCTATTGTAATACAGATGTGGTTCAGAATGTGCTGAACACAGGACTGCACATTTCAAAGGTGTGTACTGGTCTCTTCTCATGTTGTGAATCCATTTCTTCAGAAGTTCTGGCTGCTTCAAAGGGAATCTGAAATTCATGAAAAAAAAACATTGTTTACCGTTCCAATGTCCATGAGAACTCATAAAGGTAACAATGAATTATAAAAGTGAATACTATTGTAGTCACAATTTATGACAACCAGTCGCACGAATAATACCACAATGCTGAACGCTAGATGTGACACTTTATCGATTATTTCTGTCATTGTTTGATCCAATGCAGATTTGAACTTTAATATCACAGTCAGAAATAAACTGTATAAATGTATTAAGGAATAAACAGCAATTTGCACTCACTTGTGGAAGGTAATTCCGAGCTTTATGTCCTCTTTTGTTGGTTTTCTTGTGCAATTGATTGCAGCACAACAAGGCATCTTCTCTTTCTCTCTGTTATCACAACACGTCCAAGGGGTAGATAAGGAAGGAAAGATAACTCTGCAAGTCGCTTCAACTACCTTACTGGCCTCAATGAAGAGTTCAGCGTTCCATTATTTTCTACGTCCGTCCTCTGAAAGCGAGAGCTGGTGGCTCGCTGTGCGTGCGATTCCTCCCCACGTCGCTTGCTACCATCCGACCCTCAAGTTCGAGTTTATGAAGCTGATAAGAAACTACAGAAAAATGCAACGCCACCTAGCGTCGCTACTATCCGGTCTTCAGACTCGAATTTATAAAGGAAAGCTCCATGTGCTATGTAGATTATAAAATTATCTCCTAAACATACAAAAAACCAGTAATTGGGGGCATTAAGTTTAATTATTAATTAAAAAAACATTTTTTAACATGGATAAATTGAAGCACTTTTGGAAATCTACCTTGGTTACGGCTTTGGATTCGAACTTACTCCCAAAGCTGGAAGCTCAAGTTTGGGGTCAAGTTCAAATAATTCGAATCTAGGCCTTACCTTCATGCAGGCATATTTTCCACTGGTGGTTTACATAACAACAACTATACCCCAAATAATTACTACCCTGTATGGGTCATTAGTATTTGTATTTCATACTTTGTTCATTTTGGTTTTGAGCTTTAGTTTCTTTTTTAATAAAAGTTGTTTTTTTTTATTAATATCCTAATTTTATTTGTCAATTTTTTTCAAGTCCATACACAGGGCTAGACACATTGTTTCATCAGTCTATGTGGGCAGTTTGTAGGAGCCCCTGGTGGGCTCTTCTACTTCTGTTTCTTTTCTTTTACACTAAAGCTATCGCCTTACTTTTTCCCCTTTTGTGTGATGTCCTGTTTTTGTTGTTTTGTTTGCAACTCAGTGGTCATCCCTTATTTCATACTTTTTGGTACATGACTGCAGAGTTGCAAGTTCAATGTACTGAGTACTTTTGCACACAAATGGGTCTTCCTCTCTGAGTGTTTTGTGAGATGATATATATTTTAACTAATTCTATCATCTTACTTTCCTCTGCGCCACTCTTTGACCGTTTTGTGTCATTGGGCCCAAAAACTCCAATAAACAAACATGCCTTTTGGTACATAACCGCAGGGTCACAAGTTAAACGTACTGAGTACTTTTGTACACAAATGGGTTTAAAGATCCTTGGCCTTCCTGAACCATTATGCTGTCATGAGTGATGGCCATTGGTAATTTTTGTTTGGAGAGATGATATTTTTTTAATTGGAAATCATCTCTCCAGGTGTTTATATGTTTTGAGAGATGATATTTATTTTTTAGTGTAAATCATCTCTCCTCTGTTTGTGGGTTGATCTCTTTCCTCTTTTAACTAACTAAATCAAATTGCTTTCTTCTTGGCTCCTATATTAACCTCGTTTGTCGTTGGGGCCTAAAACAACAAAATCAGTGGTGTTGATATGTGTTTTGAGAGATGATATTTATTATTTAGTGTAACTCATGTCTCTGCTGTTTGTGGTTTGATCTGTCCCCTCTTTGAACTTTTTCTTTCATCTTACTTTCCTCTAGGCTCCTCTATGACCCTCATGTGTCATGGGGCCCTAAAACCTTCAATAAACAAACAAAATAAACTCAGAGACATACAAAGCAAAGGAGAGAGTTTGGCTTATAGTTTTAAATGAACGAGTGGCAAACATAGAGGGATTGATGGACAGACTTAGTAGAGACACACAAAGGAGAGGAGAGAGAGAGAGAGAGAATATATGAGATAGACGTACAGTTCAGTTGTAGAGAAAAGGCTGAAATGAGAGATAGGCAGTCTAAAACTGAGAAACCCACAAAGATAAGAGACATAAAAGAGAGTCATTCCAACCCGATGCTTCATGAAAAAATTCAATTTATTATTCAATAATCACATTCTATCACTCTGATATACTGTCAAATCGTGACAAGGCAAGGAGTGTAGTGGCATATGTATATGCCTCAGAAGACCAGAACGGAAAATATCCGTCCCCAGTGTTGTATCCATGAAAGACTAAAGGTGTGGGTACATTATAGTGGCGCTGTGTTATCATCTGATCGTAGTCTGCTTTAGGTACGTAACCACTGACAGCCTGACGATCACCATTTCGGGGAAATTTTTTCCAGTCTGTCACATCTGTTCCATTGAGATGTTCAAACAGGTTGAAAGGATACCAGAAGGGAAACGTCTGTTGGAATGACAGTAGGGGATAAAAAAATAATAACAAATTTTTGTAAGGTATTACATGATAAAATAATACAGTACATAAGGATTTGAGAAGACCAACACAGGCTAATTCTTTTTTCTCCCCCTTCCAGTTCTTATTCTGAGAAGTTAAATCTACAAGCTGTCTTGCTTTTCTGGTTTTTTATTTTTTTTTTAAACAGACCTCCCTGTTGAAGCTTACTATTATAGAATGGCAAAAGAATCTCCCCACCAATTTATAAGTATAATTATGCTTAGTATAATGATGCTTTTCTTTGTTTTAATTGTATAACAACATTTTAATTATGTAGCTGAACCCATGTCATAATAAACAAACTCCTGTATTTAACAACATTCTTTATGTTTTAACAATAATTGAGAAATACCAACCCACAAATTAAACAATTTTTAAGTACTCATGACTGATATCAGTTTATTTGCCATTAGCTTTGACTTTGAGATGGAAAAATTGGAAATTCCTTTCACTTTTAAACATTTCTAAGGGTTATTTGTTTTAATATTGGGTCTCTGACCTCCTTGATTGCTGATGTTGGCTGTCGTTCTGCGTTTCATTGAATGGATAAGTCTTCGGACTTAAACTTGATCCAGATTGTCCCCCTTGGTCACTAAGGTATCGCGCAAGTCTTTGATGTTTGAAATTTTATTATTTCTGAGGACTGCGTGTCCCTGCACATCTTACAAATGTTCAATAGACCTAGAACACACTGCTCCATTCTAACAATGTTTTCTCCAATTATGGTTCCGTTGGTATCACTCTTTGCAAACTGCTCTGCGGGCCCTTGTCAACCGTACACCAATTTTTGTTGGTCTGCATTGCAACTATGCAGTCTTCAGCAACAGCGGATGGTGCAATTGCTGATGTTGCCTCAAGTTTCTTGAATGTCTCCAAATGTCCTACTATGGAAAGGAATCGATTTTGTGTTTTTCTAACAAAAGTATGCCATCAGGGGCAAGGGGTGTAACTCTTGTCCTGTTCAATTTGGGATGATCCATCACACTTCCTGATGTTTCATATCAATTTTCCAGACATTCCATAACACAGTGGTAATAATTTAATTCACTTTCAATCCGTCTGTTAGGAAATCTAACTCTAACTATCTCCAGAACGCGACTACGCCTTCCATGCTCAATATTAGCATGGCAGAATTGTCAAAGACAGAAAAAATCATAGACTGAAAATGTTAACGAAGTTTAATAAAAAAAATCCAATCAATTTCTATCGCACACCGTGCACATGATTTTACTGCACACATTTAAATAAAAGAGCAGTTCTCAACATTCATCTTCAGCAATGATGCGGTGAACAAAATTCACTGTGAGGACCTGCATTTCTTGAGTTG
This sequence comes from Melibe viridis, assembly GCA_039654465.1. Classification (NCBI taxonomy): domain Eukaryota; kingdom Metazoa; phylum Mollusca; class Gastropoda; order Nudibranchia; family Dendronotidae; genus Melibe; species Melibe viridis. Next base: position 12,554 of record JBCIKM010529348.1, on the reverse strand, counting down.
TTGACAAAACTTCAATTTTAGCTCATTTTACACCGGTTCATATATGGGGAGTTTCTTTTGCCGCTCTGTTAACCTACTGATTGTAATCGTCTGGCTGGGATGTTGATATATGTTTTGAGAGGTGATCTGTACTCTTTTTGTTGTGTGTGTGAAAATTTTAGATAGATAGATAGATAGAGAGAGAGAGAGAGAGAGAGAAGAAAAGAATAGACAGGTAGATTTCAGAGAGGGAAAGAGAGAAAGATATAGCCTTCCCTGTGAAAAATATAAAATTTTATTATGATATATGTAAACTTCATATTCTCTGTGTGTATTGGTGTGTGTGTTTTTTTTTTTTTGTCTGTGGATGCATATATCTAAATGCATGTGTTGATGAGTTTTGTGCAATTATTTTTTTTTACTTTTGCATAATGCTTTTATTTTATTAGACCATATTGTGAATATGCACTATAGAAAATTTACATTACATTTAATTACTTCATCTTTCTCCTGTACTCTTTTTAACTATTTATAACATCTTACTTTTCACTGGTGGCTCTAGGCCTTTTACACCCTGTTATCTCATATCTGAGCTGTAAAGCCAAAGGGGTGACATACTAATTCATTGGTATCTCAGCAAGAAAAAAAAAAACTCCCAGTGTTTTGTTCATTAATCAACCAATGAACACATTTAAGCCATCACTGTTCACCTGTGTCTCCCTGAACCATTATGATGTCATGAATGATGGCCATGAGTTATTGTGGTGTTGATTTGTGTTTTGAGAGATGATATTTATTTTTTAGTGTGAATGATCTCTCTGCTGTTTGTGGTTTGATCTGTTCTCTCCTTGAACTTATTCTATCATCTTGCTTTCCTCTAGGTTCTTCTATGATCTGTAAGTGCTGTGGGGCCAATAAACCACCAATGAATAAAAACAAACCACCACTGTCCTTGTTGGGTCTACTTCTGTCTCTTGTCTTTTAGCTAGAGCTATTATCTTGCTTTTTCTACACTCTCTCAAGTGCTCTCTTTCACAAAAACAAATACACTGCTATTTTGTGTTCTGTCAGATAGTCTTGGCTCTGCCTGTTTTGCCTTTGCCCGTGTGTGTGTTTGCTTTTGTTTTTGGGAGATAAAATTTTTTTTCCATGCAAATCATCTGTCTGTCAATTATCTATGAGAGATGATATTTTTTCCCCTGGAAATCAACTCTCTGTGAAAATGTCTCCTTTTGGGTCAAGATTTATCTGCTCTTTTAACTAATCCATCATCTTCCTTTCCTCTTTGACACCTGTGTGTCGTGGTGCCCTAAAATCAACAACAAACAAACAAAAACCTTCCCCTGGGCCCCTCTATGACCCTTGTGTGTTGGGGGACCCTAAAGCTACCAATAAACAAATAAAATAATACGTACTGTGTGACCTTTGGCTGACCCAGAGAAGAAGGCATTCCAGGGGTCATAGTTGCCGTCCAAGGTGTGGAGGCTGAGCCATCGCACACAGCCAGCCACCAGGTCCTTCACCTCCCTGGGAGCATCTGGCAATCAATTTCAGCAAAACAAATTTTGCATTACTTTTGTTGGCACTATTGGAGTTCACAGCAATCAGTGATTAACAATTAATGATACGATTAATGTTGTTCATTCCCTGGTGGGCACATCTACTTCTGTTTCTTATCCTTTACACTGAAGCTATCGTCTTACTTTTTCACCTTTTCTGTGATGTTCTGTTTTTGTTGTTTTGTTTGCAATTCAGTGGTCATCCCTTATTTTATGCCTTTTGGTATGTAACTGCAGGGTTACAAGTTAGACGTACTGAGTACTTTTGTACACAAAGGGGGTTTAAAAATCCTGGGTCTTCCTGAACCATTATGCTGTTATGAGTGATGGCCATTGCTTATATTTTTTTGGAGAGATGATATCTTTTATCATTCTAAATCATCTGTCTGTGGTGTCAACATGTGTTTTGAGAGATGATATTTATTTTTCTGTGTGGTTTGATCTGTTCCCTCTTTGAACTAATCCTATCATCTTACTATCCCATGGGCTCCCCTATGACCCTCATGTGTCATGGGGCCTTGAAACCTCCAACAAACAATAACCAAACAATAAACAAGATCCTGGGTCTTCCTGAACCATTATGATGTCATGAGTGATGGTTATGTAAGGAGAGGTGATATTTTTTTTCATTGTTAATCCTCTGTCTGTGATGTCGATATATGTTTTGCGTGTGTGTTTTTAAGTGTAAGTTATCTCTTTGCTGTTTGTGGTTGATCTGTTTCCTCTTTGAATAATTCTATCATCTTGCTATCCTCTCGACTATGACCCTTGTGTGTCATGGGGCCCTAAGACCTCCAATAACAACAACAACAAAAATTTAACTATTTCTATTTTTATTATCTTACTTTCCTCTGGGCTCCTCTAAGAACCTAGTGTGTCAGGAGCCCTAAAACCACCAATAAATAAACAAACAAAATTTTTATGTCTTGTTCAGTTACTGTCAGCGGCTTGGGTTTCTTACTGAGCTTGAAATAATTTTTTTAAAAGCAGCCAATGGCTGAGTTGGTAGGCCAGCTGTCCTGGCAGTAGTCAATTGATGGGTGCTGTGGCAGGTCCTGGGTTCGATTCCCTGTTTGGACAACTTCCTGTTTTTTCCTTCCTTTCTATGGCTTTGACTCACCTAATTGCATTTTCTATACTATTGTCTGTTTATTGTCAGATATTTTCCCATGCCAGTGGTCAGCTCCTCTGTATTCTTCAGATGTCGAGGCAAGAACCTCAATCTCATTTGGCACCTACCTAGGTTCCATCCACCAATCTAGTGATCTAGATTCAAGTGAAGTAACAGCATACAAATATCTTATTGTTCACCTGTCTTCCAGGTACATTGTTTGATTTGTTTATCAAACACAGTCCAGGTATACAAGAGAGCATTGGTAGCCATAGTGGTGGTGAAGATTCGATCCTCTGCTCTGTTCTGGATTGCAAAAATTCAAAGTTTGGAAAAAAAAATAACAGACAGATAACATAAGAACATGAAGTTTAAAAAAAAAGGCAACTGATCAACCACAGAAGGAGGAGCACATAGAGCAGCAATCTGGTATACTAACTGTTTTGTTTTCTTTTGTTGTCCATATCCCTTCATAACACCTAAGTAGTGTCGGAACCCAGCTCTAAGGAGTCAAAAAGAACTCTGGATCACAAAAATGAAGACAGGCAGAGGATCGGTCCACCGTGCTTAATCTTGTGTGGCATGATGAGAAATACAAGGGCTTTTACTCGAGATTAAGCCAAACAATAGTTGTTGTTGCCTTGGTGAGATCTGCTCATTGGTAAAGACCTATGAGTCAATTTACCACAAGGTATGTATACTAATTGTATGTACTAAAAATATCCGTTGAATGTATTACATAACCTTATCACATTGACCTTGTTCACACAGCAACCAACAATTGTTGTCAGTGGGCAGTTGGCAGGTGTCCCTGGTGGGCTCTTCTACTTCCATTTCTTATCCTTTACTCTGAAGCTGTCATCTCACTTTTTCCCTTGTTTGTAACTCAATGATCATCCCTTATTTCATGCCTTTTGGTTCATAACTACAGGGTCTTCCTAGATCATTATGCTGTCATAGGTGTTGGCCATTGATGTTTTTTGTCATTGTTAATCATCTCTCCATGGTGTCATTATGCGTTTTGAGAGATGATATTTATTTTTTAGTGTAAATTATCTCTCTACTGTTTGTGGTTTGACCTGTTCTCTTTTAACTTATCTATCATCTTACTGACCTCTGGGTTCCTCTATGATCCTCATGTGCCGTATGGTCCTAAAATCATCAATAACAAACAAAATACAGTTCCTAGCCATAAGGCAAAATTAAAATAACGGTCTGATTTTAGAAAGTTTTTATTCTGGTTTTTGTTTGGGTTTGTGTTGTTCGTTTCATTTTGTGTGTATGCGTGTGTTTTTTTAATTTATTTTTTCTTCTCATTGGCACCAAGAGATAATTTCCTTTTTAACGTTTCCATATCTGCACTTACCAAAGTTCTATTATCAAAGGTCAAATCTCCATTTCCCAGGAAGTCATCAAAATAAATATCTCCATGGTCATCCTTCTTAGCCTTCGATAGGACAGACTGGGTCATTTTGCCTTTCACGGCAGTCGTTAGGATAGCATAAGCTTGTCTCAGGACCTGGAATAGGGAGGGGAAGGGTTGATGGCAGTAAGGAAAATGAGGAGAGAGGGGTTTTAGGAATTTATTGACAGGAAGAATATACAATGGGCACCTTTCATCTTTATAAATGCTTAAAAAGAACTCGTGGATTGAAAGAAGAGAGTTTGAAAGCCTGATTTTGTTTCCTATAGGTGGGAGTGGGGACAAAAAGCCACAATTACTGATACCGATGTATAAAACTAATTTGGAATGTTCTGAGCTGTTCTTTATATCAATGCTATAATTTTTTTCAGGGATGTGGTATTGCTCCATCGAAGGTTTTGCATGTCACCGTGGAATAATAAGATGCAGCAAGAGAAACTGCAGAGTCATAGATAGATAGACACAAAGTTGGATTGGCAAACATGCATATAGATTGAGAAGTCAACATCCAGGAGGAAAGAAAGAAAGTAGAAAAGCAGACCAACTGGAGGACATTTTCAGAACATAGAGTAAAAATGTTCACAGTACTGATTAGTTCAAGACTTCTTACAATCTTTTTATATGCCTCTAAGTCTGTCACACACATGAAAAGAGAAAGTGCCCCTACAACAGAAAGAGCTCAATAAAGAGTATCACCACTGTAGTTTTATCAATTTCCAATTGTTGTTTTTTTTTTTTTTTATACCTGACATCATTTCTAGATAAAGTTAATTTGTTAGACTGTATGTCTAATCAAATAAAAGTAAGATTTCATCAAGAACTAATCATAGGACTTAATCCTAAGTAGTCCTTGACATCTCCTGAAGAAAAATAAATCCGAAATAACTGACTGCACCTCATGAGGCAGTTGTGATTTCTCTAGGATGAAAGTGTCCATCACAGAAGTCGTTCTGGAGACAAACCAATCAAACTCGATTTCTGATGGGTAGTAGGTCAAGGCCAAATCAGGACGAGAAGAAATGTTTGTGTTGATGAGGTAACCAATCAGAGATGTCGTATTCAAGTAGATTTGCTGGGGACAAGAATGAAAATTTTCAGAGGATAATAGAAAAAAACAAAAAAAATATTTCACTTATTGCTGTTACCTACTTAAATTATGGCTTTTAACAGAAAAGAATCAAACTTAGATGTTTAGTCAGTATAGGACAATAAAAAAAAATAACTTTTGACCTTTTCATACTTGTTAAAATGGCACAGTACCATAAATCCATATACTTATAATTAACGCAATCTGCTTCTGTAATCCCTGCAATATCTGAGAGTCAGAGAGAGTTTATGGTGTAAAGTAAAACAAACAGAGATTGTTGTGCAATTACAGAAATAGATAGATAATACTGTTTGTGTATTGTTATTGGTTTCCATTGAGACCACATAGAGTATGATAGAGGCTTGCATCATTGTACCAGAAGTTCCTCTTTTGTTCATTTTCACATGCCAGTTGATTTCATATAATGACAATTCAGGTGCTTGGCAATAAGATATAAGACTGTAACATAACAACTCTTGCCACATGATCACATTATAGAACTAAAAGAAGCAAGCGGACAGTGTAAGCGTGGACAGTGTAAGCGTGGACAGTGTAAGTGTGGACAGTGTAAGCATGGACAGTGTAAGCGTGGACAGTGTAAGCGTGGACAGTGTAAGCGTGGACAGTGTAAGCGGGGACAGTGTAAGCGTGGACAGTGTAAGCGTGGACAGTGTAAGCATGGACAGTGTAAGCGTGGACAGTGTAAGCGGGGACAGTGTAAGCGTGGACAGTGTAAGCATGGACAGTGTAAGCGTGGACAGTGTAAGTGTAAGCGAGACTTAGACGACATAAAAGCAATGCAGGTGGTTGGTGGTTATTTTTATTTTCTCTTGTTGAGTGATGGCCATTGCTTATTTTTGTAAAGGGAGATGAGATTTTTGGCATTGTAAATCATCTCTCTGTGGTGTCATGTGTTTTGAGGGATATTTATTTTTTTATTGTAAATCATTCCTCTACTGTTTTTGGTTTGATCTGTTCCCTATTTGAACTAATACTATCATCTTGCTTTTCACCCTCGTAGGTTGTAGGGCCCTATAACCACCAATAAACAAGGAAACACAAAAGCAATGGAGCTGATGAGTCAACAGGGATTATGTTATATCAATATTAGTTCAGTTCCTTGTTCTGATTCCTCGTATAGCTTGATAAAACCAGTCTAAAGACCGGCATGATGGTTACTGTTCCAGGCATATAACAGGAGATGTCAAATAGTTTACCAGAAGTAAAGAAGAAAAATTCATGCCTTACTGAAGATATGAAAGATTGAATTAACCAATGGAAAACTAAAACCCCTTATTCAAGCACAGTACATTTAGTGATGTCATGCCCGTTTAAACAAGATCTAGGGCAAGGAGCGTAGATTTGCAGACTATTATTTGGCTCATATGAATCTGATCACTTAATAGACCCCTAAGCCCATCCCCACCCCCACCCCCCCCCCCCACACACATACACATACACACACAAAGCAAAACAGAACAAAAAAAATTCTCACAGCAATGTTCTTGTCATCAAATACATCTGGGCTGATGACGCCTGCAAGAGCGGATGACGTCAGGCCAAAAATGGTGTTGGCAGCGACAGTGATGTCCACATTGTTAACCTGGAAGGGCATGACCACCCCCTTGTGGTATTCCACCCTCAGCTCATCAACATTCTGGATCTGTGGATTGAAGGATAAAATATTCCTTCATGGCCCTTACGTTACCTACCAAGGTCTTTCTAGCATAAAACAGAAAAAAAAGACAAGTATATTTATATCTATTCAGATTCCAGGATTAAATAATAATGTTAATAACAATAATGATAATGTTATCTATTTATGAAGGGCCACAGCAACGGAGGTAGCTCTTGGCTCACACCTTTATAATTTCCTTTTTTTTTTTTTTAAATTGCTCGGTGCAACACATGATATAATGATCAAATTATGAATAAAGTTATACATTAAAGTATAATTAGAAACGATGATTGAAAAAAGATGCTAGCCTCATACAAAAGCACTGTAGGAATTACTTTCACTGTATGAGAGCTTTTATCCCTATACACTATATCCGAACCATTTGTGGCATGTTGGTTATTTCCCTTGCTGTACAATTTGATCAGCCTAATTTTGTTTGCGTATTTTAATTAGGTTTTATAACTTTTGCAGTAAAAATAACCAATCATAATCTGTAATAAAGTAGTAGCTTTAATGTACAGCAGCTATACAAAAGATGTAATCTATAGATATATATAGAAGACAAAGACTTTTCAACATTCAAAAAATAATCACAGAATTGTTGCTCAATACTGAGCAGCGAAAGCTGGCAAAAATACTTGATTAAAAAATGATTATTCATGTGCTATAGGCTATTCAGGTTTTCAATCAAAGTACTCCTTGAAGCGACAAAAATGCCATTTATTCCAAATTCTGTTGAATTTTTACTTCTGCTACTGAAGTTAGAGAGTCATTTAAGACATTAGTGCACCATGAGGCGTTCACAGTTAATGTTTGTGTGTGTATCTTTTTTTGTGTGTGTGTGTGTGTGTGTGTGTGTGTGTGTGTGTGCCCGTATGTAAATCTAATGATAAGACTGAACAAGGTTGAGGTAGTTTGGACACATAACAAGAATAAAGAAATCTAAATTCAGTTAAACTTTATCAGTGTTATTGAGTTGGGTAATCATGCTATTTATATTATAATCATAATTACTACCTTACCCAAGTTGGTACCAACGCTACATCCTCCCCCTTTTGGGCAGCCTGATCTAAGAAACCACGGATGTAGAAGTAGGTGCGAGGGTCGATGGCATTTACATTGATGTCCTTGGAGAACGGGCGGTAGGCGTATTTCTTGAGCGCATCCAGAGCTAGGGATTTGAATAAGTAGGCAGAAATGAGGCCTGATTTCACAATGTGATTTTCTCTCTCTTTTTTTTTTTAACTTTTGGTGTAATTTTGCTAAGGTTTGTTTTTGTTGTTTTTTTGTTTTTTGACTCTGACTGCTTTAGTAGGTACAGCTGCAGACTAAAAAGTTTGATTTTTTTGTTTTTATCTGACTTTATGACAATACTTTTAGTTGTTATGAAACATTGACATTGTTTTTTATAAATTCTTTTCATTTATCATGTACCAATTATAAGCTTCAAACATTAATACTTTATGTAGTCATACATAGAGAATGAAGTGTCAAAAACAAGATTCAGGTATTTTCATGTCAGGTATTGGATGAAATTCTTTGATCAGTCACTGAGAAGCTTCTATTGCAACCTGAGGTGATGTTTGTGTTGAAGCCATGCCACTTTGCCCAGGCCTCAGGGAAATCTTCCTGCATCTCCATGATCAGAGCCCCCAGTCCCAGGTTGACAAACGTGTCATCAAAGTCTGGAGGAATGTGGAATGCCTGCAGGTACATATCCCTGTTGGCACAGAGGGAAAGAATATTAAGTGTTAATTAATCAGCTCTCCACAACAGGTCATGGCTTACAACTAATAGGTACTGCAGTCAATGACTACTTGATTTTCTATTTTGAGAATGTAAGCATAAGAAACAGTACATTCAACTTTCCTTACCTGTGTGGAAAAATGATCAACTGTTGTTACTCACATAAATTATCCTTATAAATGTATGACCTTCTTTATGAACCAGCACCAGCACTTCTCCCGCTCAATTCATTGTTCAGTTTATGAGATGCTTCAAATCAGTAAAACTTAATTTATTATGAGCCATGGTTTTTAAAAAAATTGATGACTCATCTTTATATACCTATGTTTTAGGAAGTTGAGCTTGATACTGCTTTTGTACCAGTCTTTCTGTTCAAAACAAACACTATACTGTTTCAAAATGAATATCTATTATAAAAATAATGTTTCATGGACAGACAAAAACATTGAATCTCACTTTCCAAGTCTTTTCAATGCCTAAGACCTCGTTTTAAGAGCATCTACTTTAATGTCCATGTGTTTCTAAACCGAAAGAGCAAAAATAAAATATTTCCATCACCAATGACCCAGTTAAGTTTCAAAGATTTTGATGTAAATCACGTCAAAAATGAGAACATGTATCTATTTGTCAGGCTATTAATGAAATGAAAACAAAATTATGAAAGTGAAATAAAAACATTGCAGAACTGCAATGCCTAACTCACTCCTCATCTCGAATCTGCTGCATGATCTTGGCCTCAGCTGGGAAACCCAAATCTTTCAAGATGTCTTCCAGCAAGGGCAAAGGAAGGTCATTCAGCAGGGCAAAACAGGAGAGCAGGTTGGCAGGGGAACTTGCCCAATAGGACACTGTGCTGTTATACCGTTGCTGCCAGAAAGCAAACATGGAGGAGTTGTAGCCTGTGTTCATGTTGCGGTGGGCGTCTAACACCTGGAAAGCAAAGAGAATAGAACAGTAGCCTACATGGAACATACAGTGGAGAGTGAGCTCAAGAGCATGAGACAAACATTGGAGACTATCCAGAAGCTGGCCCAAGACCAAGACGAGTTGAGGTCCTTTGTCACTGCCCCACATGCCAGAGGGCATAACAAGCAATAAGTCAAATCAAATCTAAATGGAATTTATTAGCAATAGCATTTTAAAGAGTTTTTAGGCAGTTAATGTTTTTAAAATGCTCATAGTGCTGTATTATCATGCTATCATGATATTTATAACACAAAGTGTTATTCATCTGCCTTTAAACGTCATGTGATAATTCGGCTCTTTAGTCTTTCTCAATGAGCAGATACCACCAAAGGCAACAGCAACTATTCTTTGGCTTAAGATTGAGTAATACCCTTTATGTATTGCTCATTACACCACACAAAATTAGGCACAGTGGCCTGATCATTTGCTGGTCTTCATTTCTTGCGATCCAGAGTTTTAAATCTGAAAATTCAGCCATATTAAATCATTCACTATCATCCTACTGATTATAACTGTTAGGTAGTACTTAAAATAGGTAAAGCATATTCATAAAAGCCAAAACAATAGTTTAAAAATTGTTTTTCTGAAGTAATGATGCTGATAATGGTGGTAAGGATGATGGTCAGAATTGCAATCCTGCTGCTGCTGCTGCTGCTGCTGCTGATGATGATGATGATAATGATGATGATGATGATGATAATGATGATGATGATGGCAACAATGACAATGATGATGATGACAACTGATGATGATGATGATGATGATGATGATGATGATGGCAACAATGACAATGATGATGATGATGATGATGATTATGAAGAGATGTTATCAAAGCATAACAGTCCTTTACTAACATCTAATGATGATAATAACTGTTCATTTGTGGGCCGAGTCTTTGGGTTGAATCGAAAGGCTTCCAGCAATGAGGAGGTCACCCATGCGGTGGCAAACATATTGTTGTCGTAAACATCCATTAGTCGCCTCCCTTGCGCGAGGGCTGGAGGGCCATGGAAGTTGAGCTTGATGCTGCTTTTGTACACGCCTTTCTGTTCAAACCACTGCTTGATGGGCACGTATTTCTGCTCTTGCTTGGCCTGAAATACAGGTAGGATTTTTGACAGCTTAATGAAGTATAAGAGATGAACACAAATTGAAATATATACATATACTAGGGGTTTCTCTAGGTTTTTCTCTAGATGTTTTGCAAACACGAAAAAGACAGTAATAAATTCTGGCAAAGGGTGTGGTTTTCCCGCCTCAATTTCTTACTTTCTTTGTGCTTCTGGAGTGGGTGGGAAGTGTATCTTTGTATTTAGGTATTCCATAGAATTCTATTTCACAGACATAGAACAATGATACAAAGGACGTCCAGTCACCACCCTACCAATTACCCTAAACAACTTGAAAAGACTACCCACCGAAAAAAACCCATATTATCCGCCGAAGATCTCCAAAATCTGAGAGATATAGCAATAAACAGGCAGGAATAGAGAGTCTTCTGCACAGAACTCATGAAGGTTGCTGAAGGTGCAAAGTTGGACGACTCTGCAAGTGGACAGCTTTCAGTGAAGTAAGTCAACTATGTTTTTTGCCATGATGATCTGTTGTCATATGATGGTAAATGGGTTAGAATGCCCCATTATTTCTGAAGATGACATTTTATGAGTTTTAAATACTTGAAAACACAAAAATACACCCACACACACACACACACACATGCACACGCATACGCACGCGCACACACACACACACACACACACACACACACACACACACACACACACAAACACACACACACACATACATACACACACACACACACACACACAAAAATAAAACAAAACAAAAGAAAAGAGCAACCTTATTGAAGAGATGTAATAACACTGTAAATTACTCCAAAACTGCACATTCTTTGAATTTATGCTGGACAGTTAATCAGTCAGCTCTTGGTAGAGCATTCCTTTGTAGGAGATTTTTTTTCAATAATGAAGACAAAAATGAGCCTGTCTGCCTACAACATATCAGCTCTGCGGCCTGCGCAGCCAAGAAGGGAGTAGAGAAATATTCATCGGGCTGAAGCTGATGCCAACATGAATCACAGTCATTTTGTCCTAATGTTAAAGAACTGGAAGAGAATTAATACTATCACTGATAGAGGTTGTGAAGTTGAATTTCAATGCTTTGTCTCCAAACTACCTCACCTGTTGAGCAGTGGCTAAATCAAAGAGTTGCTGGATTAGGATTTGATGAGTGGCCTCAACCTTGTGATGAGAGGTGATAAACAGTGCTGTCACCACAAACAGTGAAAAGACAAAAGCTGTTGGGAAGACTTTTGCCATTGCTGAGGTTCCTGGCAGGGAAAAAAAAAGCAAATACCTATACACAACAAGTTTTTGCATTATCTAAAAGTGGAAACTTTCTCAAAGTTCTCTGGAAAGAGATTCAAAACTCATTAATTTTAAAACATAAGATGCATGCATCAATTTGAAATGAGGTGCTTCAAAAAAAGATTTTTTTAAAAAAGCTCAAACTAAATTGGCAACGTTTATCCCATTTTTTAGGCTTCCATACTTGATCTTTAGTTCTAAAGTGAAACTTTTCCTTCTAGTTTTCACCGATCAAATGCAAAAGGCACCAATTTTAAGAAATATATTCCACTCATCTAAGGTTTTAGATTTTCACTTCAGCCTCACAGAGAAACAGCAACATGGATTTCATTGCTGAAAGATCCTTTTATTTTTGGAGTGAAGTTATTGTGTAATGTTGTGATAGTGATTACACATTTTTAAAACGTTTTTGCAATGGCCAAAACCCAAAACATAAACAAAAATAACACAGAAGTAATGGCGGGGAGCAGACACCTAGTTCTCCTCTCGACACCGTATTCATACAATCACTATTTTCACAAAAACAACACAAGTGTATAAAAACTCTCTCTCTCTCTCTCTCTCTCCCTCTCTCTCTCTCTCTCTCTCTCTCTCTCTCTCTCTCTCTCTCTCTCTCTC
>JBCIKM010529237.1:0-18516 GCA_039654465.1 Melibe viridis | reverse complement strand
ACACACACACACACACACACACACACACACACACACACACACACACACACACACACACACACACACACACATTGAGGAGGAAAGAGAGATCTAAAGTTTTATTCAATAATTGAAACCAAGACCACAATATGAACAACAAATTTAAAACACAGATCAAAATGACTACAAGAAGTATAGGTAAATCAATGACAAGGTATGTAGTTCACTTAACTTAACAAAAATAATACAGTTTTTGACCATCAAGCCGCTGGGACCATTCCAGTGAGGTCCATAGCTTTTCTAGTAATCAGCCCCCCACAAAGCGGCATCAAGCTTGCTTTAGCTCGCTCCAACAACCAGGACAGGTTCGTCCTACAGCAGGGGTGAGCAGGTAGGTTTCAATCCTGAGCCTGTACCAGGGTAGGTTTCCATCATGAACCTGTTAACTGGGTAGGCTTCTTAAGAAACATAAAGACAACACACATAACTACACTGAAATGGTAGCACAAGACAATAACATTATACTGCATGATCTCTAACTATCATCATGAAATATGTTTATCTAATACAAGGTCCATAATGATACAAAAGGATGAAAACATACACTGAGGTAAGAAATAGCAATAAGATAAACATGTTTGATATCATAACAAACATAAGCATTGTATTATTGAGAGCAGTTAGATAGAAAATAATAATATAAGGGAATAAGCTTACCCTTTGTGCTCAAATATCACTTCACAAAATTGAAAAATGCAATCATAGGAGATTGCTTACTTCATGCACCCCTATTCTGCTGATTTTACCTTTTTTGTGGTCGTCCCAAATTTCTTAAAGTTCACTTCGTTTACAACATCTGAAGGGCTTATTTTGGTCTAGTACCTAAACTAAAGGATGATTTACATAAATTAAGAAAACTCTATGGATATTGCCCTCTCAAGAATGTGTGAAACGATAGACAGTCTCATTTAGCTTCCATAGACTGTTCGGGCATCATGAAATGCTATACAGTTACCATAACTAGAGTGTTTGGGAAAGAAGAAACACTGTATGACCACCGTAAGTATACTGGTTGGCTGAATTGAATTATAATTCCAAACAGGGCCTTTTTAATCTAGTTTAGTGGTAACTCTTTTCACACTGAAAACCAATTAATTGCTTTCGCTCTCTTTTTCCGATTATAATGAAAAGAAAGGTAAAAAAAATGTGATCGGTGCGTTAACTTATTATTTTTTACCCCTTGCTGACTGGTCTTGCCGTCCCAGTTTGCACTCCCAGGGCTGGAGTCACTGCGACCAAAAAGGAATGACCCCCCACCAAAACCCCTGTAACTTAGTTAATAATAGACTTAAAGCTTTGAAACCTCACGCGCTTAGAATAGACATGTTACCCTGCAATATGATGTAAAAAAAAATAATTAATGTACTTTACTATACAGGGTTATTACACAAATAGTAGAACTGATTTTATAATGAGGTTTTCCGAGAACACTTGTCACTGGTCAGTAAGGGGTTTATGTCATTCCGAAAAAGAATGTCATAATCTATCGAGCTCATTTAAAATCCTGATTCTTTACCGTAAAGGATCAGTATTTTCAGCTCCATTTTATTTGTTTATTTCGAATGGTGTCTCATTTCTATGTGGCTTGTAGACTGATGCAGCTTGTGTTAGGAAAAAAAAAACTGCTAATAGTCTGAGAATTAGGTAAAGTAAAATTAAGTAGACTCAGATGCTTTGAGTTTTTAAGTTTAGTGAGAAGACACCATGGCATTATCCTTTTTTTGTCTAGTGGTATATTTATTTTATTTCATAACTTCAGGGGGGTGATGGAGACTAATTTCCATTATTGTGAGTCTTCTATCAAATCTGTGTTTGAAGTTGAAATCAATTAATTCTAAGCCTCTTAGTCCTGAAGTCTCAACAGGGGCACAGGACAATCGATAAAGGACCTCCGTTTCTCTGTCTGGGGATGTCTTCTACAACTGGTTCCATGGACCAAAAACAAAAATTTCCCATTTTTTATCTTTTACACCGAATCTATTGTTCTACTTTTTCCACTTTTCTGTGATGTCCTGTTTTTGTTGTTTTGTTTGCAACTCAGTGGTCATCCCTTATTTCATGCCTTCTGGTGCATATCTCCAGGGTCACAAGTTAAATGTACTGAGTACTTTTGCACACAAAGGGTTTTAAAGATCCTGGGTCTTCCTTAACCATTATGTTGTTATGAGTGATTGCCATTGACTGTTTTTGTAAAGAGAGATGATATTTTTTGTCCACAGAGTTGATATTTGTTTTTAAAGATGATTTTTATTTTTTAGTGTAAATCATCTCTCTGCTGTTTGTCGTTTGACCTGTTCTCTCTTTTAACTAATCTATCATCTTACTTTCCCCTGGGCTCCACTGTGACCCTTGTGTATCGTGGGGCCCTAAAACCATCAATAAACAAACAGACAAACAAACAAACGAAATCATCTCTATCATCTTTCATCCCCGTTTGATTTCAATCACCAGTGATGAAAACCAATCCAAACGAGTTGTCAAGGCTGGTTGAAAAAAATTCTAATTACCTCTTGGATTATAAAGTTAACTTATCCGGGATAATCTTTTTAATATCAAAGTCTTATTATTTGAATGAACCATTATTGTTGGATTTCAACACTGTCCTAGATTGTGTGTACGAGATGATAATGTACAGTATCATGCATCCCTTAACTTTAGTAAGAAATGAAATGTCAATACTGCCTCTGATAGTTTTGGCTTTAAAAAGAAAGGCATCAAAATTGAGGCCAATAGAATATAGTCATTGAAATTTCATGAAATAAAGCTTTTTTTTTCTCTCTCTCAGCCATTCAATTGCAGAAAATGCACTGTATTGAATGCTGTATGTAATTGCATATTATTATTATTATTATTATTATTATTATTATTATTATTATTATCATAATTTAGTTTTTCATAACAAACAGGGTAAAATATCCAAAAGACTGGGATCAGGAAATAAAAGTGCTAAAAAAGGAATAGTTTTTAGAATGTTTTAATGTAAAGTCGAAACATTCAAAGTGACCACAAAACTCTGAAATGTCAAATTCATTACTTTAAAAAAAAAAATAAAAAAAAATTTGTTAATTCACACCTCCTGTTGCCTCCAGGAAAGTGCAATGTCCATTTCATGTGTATTAATTTGCATGGCAGTTTTGACTAGATAATTCTGTATTCCCTGTCCTCTAGTTTCTGTACAGAATTTTAGAAGGGTTAAGGTCAGGTCAGGGGAATACAGGTACAACTTGTGTTCAGTGCTCTTTTAAAAATCCCTTCAGTTAGGAAGTTACTATTCAGAAGGTTGATGCGGGAGTTGTCACCCAGTCTTGAAAAACTGTGGAAACTTTTCCTTATGAATGTTTATTTGAACTTCTCTCAAGTACCCGTAGGTAATTTTTTAGATAGTAAGTTTCAAGGTTTCTCCACCCTCCTAAAAGCAAAAAGGACTGGTGACCCCTTTGCTGCTCAACCAAGGATATTTACTCCACGCAGCAGTGAGAAGACAATAAATGTTGAAGAAGTAGTGACCCAGTAGACTGCCTTTCTGACATGGATCTTGCTATCTGGATAACAGTGTAATTTGTTAATGAACCAACTTCATGCTGCCAATGATTCAGTGATGAAAGTGTTCTCTTCCTCGTCAGCCTGTAGGAAGCACTAACATCTCTCCAAGCTTGGCCTCTGGTCAGTTTGGGATTAGGTGTTAAATTGACAGTATTGCAATATGATTTTGACTTCAAATCAGCCACATTATCTGATGCCCACACATTTAAGAGATCCCTAAGTAAGAATGATGCCTAAGTGTGAACAGATAATCAGAGATTTGTAATGGCATCATCAGGATGCATTTGATTTGATTGTGCAGTGCCTGTCAAAAGTGGGTACAAAAATATGCATGTCTTTGCTTAATCTAGGTATTAGATTTAGAACTTGCAAACAAAAAAATGGTATGATGGATCTAGAGTTGTGGAAAATTTGGTTTGGTGTGAAATTTTGTTTTTCCTTTTTTTATTTTTTTTTTTTATTAACAGAATTTTATTTTCGTACTCCACCTTACAGATACGTTGTAAAAAAATCTTGTTTATCAGTTTCTGAAAGAATAAGATTTTTTTGTATAGTGTACTACTGTTTTTATCCTATCTATCACATGAGTAACTGTATTCTTTTGGACATTTTAGAGGCTTTTACTAGTGCAATAGAAAGTTACTTTGATGCAAGTTTTACAGTTTATTTTTGATATTTGCACAGGGGCTTGGTTGTTGCATGTCTATTCAAAATACCTTGTCTTTGTGTCTTTTTATTCCTTCAGGTGGAGATTGATAGCATCATATCCAACACAGATGAGTGGCAGTCCTGGCCAGGCTATGCCACGCTGGTGTTTCGCTTGAAAGTCATGGTGTGGTTTTTCTATGAATTGAGGAAAACATATGGCCAGACTAATAGGGATCATATAACTTTTGTTCACCACTTTGGGGCTTTCTTCTTAGTCTGGTTCTGTTACCTTCCAGCGCTGGCATTTATCACAACCCAAGTCTCGGCCTTATGGAGATACAAAACTATCATCAGTAAGTTGTTTTTTTTCTAAGAAGAACAAAATTATCTTGTAGACTAAATCTACAACCAACTACAAACAAATCTTGCTGAAAACATCTAAGTGGCTTTTCCTCAATGACACTGCTGCTGCTACTTTAACCAATAACTTCCCATGAATTTACCAAGGAGACATTCATATTATCCCAGCGTAGGGGAAATAACCCTGTATGACCCATTGACAAATTCATACTAAAATATTCTTAACTCCAACAGATATTGACAAATATTAATTATAAAAGTATTAAAATGTAAAGAAATGGTATAATTTTCAGATGATGTATAATTTTATTTGTTTAGATAAGTTGGGAAATGGAAAAAAAAAAAGGAATTTAACAGTGTCTTTCTGTTGCCTGAGGCATCGTCTCTATCCACATTAGAGTTTCTGATTTCACTCTCAGAAGTTTCTGATTGCTCATCACCTTAAAATCCGATGTCTTTTTTTTTCTTTCTCAAAATTGTGTGTCAATTAATAAAACTGGTAAAAAAAAAATTCAACTCAACCAACTCTTGAAGAAAATTAATAGTCATAACTTCAAAAAGCTGTAGCATGTGCAAGAATAGTTGTAACAGCGATTTGTGAAAAGAAAAGAAAATTAGAACTCTTCTCATTTCCGGTTCAGGTGTTTGCCATGCACACTATGTTGCAGTGTAAATAACGATTTAGTAACTATGGTTTACTGTTTCACTTTTGGGCGACAGCGGACATGTGGTGCTTATGAGTAACGGGCGATAGCGGGCGCTACAGGAAGTTAGTGGTCTAGGATTACAAAGTATATTAAGTTTATTATAGGGTGGCTAAAAAGATAAGCCCTGTTTGAAAGTTTTGACTTTTTACTCCTTTCCAATTTAACCTAAAATGTTATGACTCATAATGACATACTATTATCTGTTTTGTTTTGTTATCCATATCCCTTCATATCGCTTAAGCAGTGTCGGGACCCAGCTCCAAGGAGCTGTGAAGAACTCTGGATCACAAGAAATGAAAAAAGGCAGATGATCAGTCCACCTTGCCTAATCTTGCGAGACGTAATTAGAAATACAAGGGGTATTACTCGATCTTAAGCCAAACAGTAGTTGCTGTTGCCTCGGTGGGACCCATATGTATTAATGGAAAAATAAAAAGAAAATAGCATAAAATATTTAGATTGATGTGGCTGTTCCAATGGGTGTATGCTTTGTTTTTGCAATGTTAATGTCAGTGTTCCACCCAACTCCTCCTTCAGGTATCGACTACGCTGTAGACATCTTGGCCTATGCAGTGATTGTCTACTTGCTGTGGCCTGGCAGGTCCATTTTGTACCTGGTACAGGGTGAGAGGCCTCTGCCAATATATGACCTGGAGATCACAGGTGAGAAATAGTGTCATCAGTTATGTTTTTGTTCAATGAAACATTTGCAGCTTGACAATGCAGCAATTACGTACGGAGGAACCTCAGTATAACAGTGATGGCAGGACCAGCCTCAAATCCCTGTTATAACCGGACCGAGTCCTGTTATAGCCGAATTACAGGGAAATAACCAAAATGGAAATTAAATTGGAACGCACTGATTGGTCGTCGTGTAGGCCTGTGTGTGTGTGTGTGTGGGTGTGTGTAGTGCAGACAGACCCATTTTATGCAAATGGGGCCACTTTTTCAATAGAATAGCCCTTGTTCTTTTGGTTTGTTTGAGTGCAATGAATGGACTTGGCCGATACGTACAATGCAGCAGTCATGGGGTGGGTTGCAGTGTGTGCAACTGGTTTGCAACAAGTCTCTCTCTCTTTTTCTCCTCTCTCTCTTTCATGCTGACCGCTGTGTGTGTGTTTTGTGTTATCGGTACGTGCTGTCTGCCTGCAGCAAAGCTTATGACTGCAGTATTGTAATGCAGGCCTAGTACTAACAGTAGGCTAGTAGTAGTAGTAGTACATGTAGTAGAGAAGCAGCATGTGAGTAGATATCTTTACACATCTATTCATGAACCAGCCTAGCTCTTCGTTGCCTTTAGCAGTGAGCTCACCGGAGTGTAATACGTTTTACTTGTAATGTATTTGGTGAGACTGGATGGGTCTCGGAACCCCTGTTATAACCAATTAGACTCTACTGGTCCCTGCTATAGGCGGTAAATTATACTAAGACAAAAAGAGAGAAAAAACAGGGATTTTCAAAACCACTGTTACAACCGGGTCCCTGTTATATCCGGACCTGTAATACTGAGGTTCCACTGTATATCACATCAAAGTATTCAAACCAATTATGGTTGAATCAAACCTTGTGTCACTTTGAGAGGTCCCAATTTTCTCAACCATTGTGGGACTGTAAAACCATCAATAAACAAATGTTTTTGATTCATACGCTCGATATCAGTAACATGATTTTAGTCAATCTAGATGGGTGTTTGCCAGATTGCTCTCTAAATGCTATTGAACAAATAAAACTTAAGTTGAATTTATGAGAATCTCTAAGGTATTAGGGGTGTATGTACCAAAAAATGTGACTGCCTTGCTTTAAACTGGCCTAAGTTGAGTTGTGTCCTGCAATGAAAAGGTTGGCAACTATTGATCCAGATTGTTAGTTCAGTGCAAGGATTATGCCTGGCAAAACTGGGTTTAAAATGCATGATTACGCAATACGTAAATATCAGTAAGCCACAGTATGAAAGTAGCATGATAGAATATAATCTGAAGCAAAGTATGGATGCCGTCCAAGTATTAGATAGTAACATTATGGAATGATTCTTAACCCATGAACTGTTGAATGTATTGTGTCTGTTCTTTGAAGGGTTTTTAATGACAACCAACATACCTCAGAAAATGAGCGAATTGAGACAAAACTTGAAATGATAGATAGATATAAGTATAAATTTCCTGCAAAAGGAATAAATAAACTTCAATTTGGGATAAAAAAAAATACTTGCTGACACATTTTGTGACCTTGACCCTCACTTTTCTCCAAAAACAGTTGAGGTCACCAGGTTGGTCTGGTCTAAAACTTTTGTCTGATGAGTTACAGCTTTGACAATGGCTTGAAATCATAGTATTCAGAAAATGTACAGTTTGATAGGGTTCATATTGATAGTTGGTGAATTATTTGCATTTTGTGATAGAAGTGCCTTTGGGACAAAACAACAAATAAACAAAAGCAAAGAAATGTGGTGAGGGAAAGCAGGATGTAATACAGTACATAGTATCCACCAGAATCAAGAGGACTGGGGAAGTAGCAGTAGACTAAAAGACAGGCCAGAGATAGAATCGTTCTTAACTTTCCAAACGATTTTGAACTAAAACATGTTTCCAAGTGAAATAATCTCAACTATGAGGAATGACAAGAGGAATTTATTGGATTCGGCTTGGCCACGTTTATGGCAGAAAAAGAAAATGGGCTGTCAACAGTTCGTGGGTTAGAAGATGGTCTTTAGAGTTTACAGATTGTTTGAGGGATCCAGGAAAAACCAAAACAACCCCCCCCCCCCCCAAAAAAAAAAAAACCAGAAAAAAATTAAGATCAGATGAGAACCAAAAACTTGCCCGTCGGATTACTGAGTAATCATATTGAGAATATTTCAGCTCCATAGTTTCACTCCTGCAGTTTTCAAGGCCAAATTTATTCACTAGAAATGGAAAGAAGAAGATCCAAAGCAGTCATTGTATTGTGCATTTACTATAGATATAATAATGTCTGATATGGAATTGTGTAACGTAAATATGGTCACTGTGTTCTGATCTGATCCTTTTGTTTTCTTAGAGTTTGTAGTTTGTGTCTCACCTTCAAAGAGAATGGCTTGATCCAGGTGTTTAGACTTTTGCGAGTCGTGAAAGATAAGAGAAATTTGGTTGCAAATCATTTTTATCATTATGTCCCTTGAACAATCCCCAATATTATACTACCAGTCTGTGAACTAAAGATGAATATTATATGACTTGCTAAGGAGGAACCTTTTGACCAAGAATTTCTCGATTGTAACATTACAGCTTTATATTTTACAATGCCCATATCAATATGTACTTTGTATGCCTTATTATAGCAAATTGTTTTTACTTATCTATGAGATTTGCTTATAATTGTGAATGTTTCTTTCCGTATTTAGGCTTACTGGATGATATGAATGAAAACACTCTGTTCAGCCAAGAAGAACTAGAAACAGACACAAGCCTTGAGCAGAGGGAGACCTCAAGGAGCTCCCAGGAAAACACTCAGACGAATGGCAAGAGTGTCAAGTCAAAAAATGGACACTTGCCTCATTCAATAGGGATCAATTCTTCTTCTGATGTTTTACATGGGCATGAAACTGAAGGAATGGTGGATCCATTATCAGAGGACGTTAATACTTTTAAAGAATAGCTCTTGTGTGATGTGTATAAAATCTTAAACTCAGCCTTTTTAATGCTTTTCTTCAAAATCAAACAGAACTTTATATTTGCACAGAGGGCAAACTTCAAAGTGGGCTCAAAATTGTACAGTGGACCTCAGATATGGCGAGGTTGCCAGGACCGCCTGGTTGTTCTCGGTGGATCTGAGGTGTCGTTGAGTGCGAGGTGCGCCTTGTTGTAAAGGTATGGACCTCATATTGGTAACCTTTACTCTAAATTGCTTTCTCCTTTTTGTCTACCCTGACAAACGTGCAGTCGAGGTCACTGATAATAAAAATGGATATATTTTCTTTGTTGTTGTTGTTGTTGCTGCATGTTCTTTTAGGTTAAAGTTAAAGAAGGAGAAAGTTGCAACAGCTATTGGACTAACTAGGAGCAGAAATGAAAGTAAAGCATTAGAACTTGTGTGTGTTTGTAGTGTAGAGACATAGAGAGGAGGGGTGGAGCGGGGTGGGTCTGCGTCTGTCACTCGCAGCGGCACTAAGAGTTCTCACTACATACGACATAGTGAAGTAGTTGTGATAGTAATAGGGAGGAAAATGGAAAAAAAGTGTTTCAAGAAGTGGATGGTTTTATTGTTATCCATTATTATGCCTTGATTATGCTTGTTCGATCCGAGGTCGACTATTTTGGTGCTTGTTGGATCCAAAGGGATTTCCAAGTACCTCATTTGATTGGAGGCCTTGTTCGATCAGATGTTGTTGTATCAGAGGTTTACTGTAATTGCTTTATATAATCTTATGATAGACTCCATGCTTAGGCATCAAATTTTTTCCAAATTAAAGAAAAACATCAGATCATTTGAATTTTGTAAGGAAATATTTTCGTTCGTGGACGCCACTAAAATCCAAGGGAAAGCTGACCATTGTCCAAACTGTTCCTCTCTCAGACTTTCAAATCAACATAGAATTTTCGTCCCCCATTAGAATATATGGCTTTACTTGAATATTCTAAATAATAGTTTTATCCTCTGAATGATATGAAACTAATTGCTACCTTCATTTCCCCAATTCTTACTTCAATGTGCTATGAAACCTAAGTGAAAAGTTTGCAGATCGCAGTCTAATTATAAATAGTCTTTGTGGAAGCTAATGTTATGTCAATTATTCATCAAGGATGGAAAAACTTGGGATTTTTCTTTCTTTCTTTTTTTTTTTAAAACTTAATACCTGGTGAAAGTTAATCAACATTTACTCTGAAATCCCTCAGAATAATCAGAATGATCTCAAACTGTTAACCCAATATGCAATTTTTCCTTAGTTTAAGTCAATGTACCCATTGTAGTGATTTTATCCATCTTATTCATCATGTAATTCAGTTTAAATGACATATGGTTTTGATTGAGAATCTTGACAGTTAAAAGTCTGAAATATTTGAAACATACAGATCCTTTGAGAAAATGTTCCCAAGTATTTGGGCTGTCAAGATTCTCAGTTGATAGGTTTTTTTTCAAAATCTATAGTGGTTCTGGAAACACATGGTTTATGTTTTTCTGTTTGTTTTCTTTTTAATTTAATATCGGGGGTCTTGTCTTGATATTTTCAAATCAATTAAACTTAACCACAAAGTATCCTTTCACAAACATAAGACTGAGAGCATTTGGCTGTGATATTGCTTCTTATCAAAAGCTAAATTAAAAACACTAACAGAAAAGGACTGCAACTTTCAGGAGTTTTACATCATCAGTTATGGTGAATGGTCAAATTCAACACTGTGGACACTGTGGGGGGTATGAATTCTGAACCGAATTCAGGTTGTAAAACCACTGATAGGATGGTCGTCACAGAGTTGCTCAAGGTAATTTTCATATAAGATAAAGAAGGAAACTTTCCTAATGAAGCAATATCCCAAATTTACATATGTAATAAATTTTTAGACAAATTGATATAGGGATGCACACCAGCTTTTCATGGATTTTGTTACATCATAGGGGAGAGAAAAGATAGTGAAAACCATTTCGTTCTGTTTTAACTAAATCTTACCCATATCAGTTTTTTAAACCATGAGAGAACTAACTTTTCGCTCCCTAAGATTGTATTTAAACTATACCAATTTTCCTATATCCATCATATTTTTACTTGTCACTTGTTAGATTTAAGAGTCACTTTGCTTTAATCAGTCAAATTTTCAAACCTGCTGAATACTAAGGTTTGACTTTTACAACAAGTCATCCATTTTGTTTTTAAGTATATAATAAGGAAATTTTTTTTGTTAATATGATTAGTTGGTTGTAATACGTATTTTGAAAATTATTCCTTTCTTGATTTAAGCAAGGCATGAACCCATATGCATTTATATCAAATAAAGAGTGAATTATATATTTGTTCCTAAAGAAAAACTCAAAGCAATATTGGTGAAAAATTTGTGGCATATTTTGAAGCAGCCGTAACTATTATTATGGATACATAAGAGATAAAGAAAAATGGAGATGAGATTATCTTGACTTACACTAATGTAAACCAGAGTTTCAAAGCTATATTTGCATTTTTTTTTTTTAAACAAAGAAGCAAAAAAATATGTTTGAAAGAAGAATGAAGAAGTAAGACTAGATTTTATATTTTATTCATATCCATAGATTTAATGTGAGTATGTAGTTGATTTTTGTTTTTTTAATTTTTTATTAAAAGAAAACTTCAAATCATTGTATCGATTTCCTTGGTGCATTAGAGGTAGGATACTGACTTCTTTAGTCACATTTTGTGGCCTGACCTCAGGGCATGTAGATTTAATTTGTTTGTTTAGTAGTAGGTAAAGAGTTGTCTATTTAAAGGGAATATTTAAAGAAAAAGAGGATTGTATGTCTAATGTATGTATGTTTATCATAGATTGCATCAGGATAATATTGCCTTTTTGAGTGAGGGCATCTAAGTCAGAGATCAGACACATGCAACTTTTATTTTTGCAAAGACCGTAACAACTTTTATGGGACATAAAGTTTGTTCTTTGTATTCCATCCATATTGAACTGCAACTGTGTAAGGTTAGTGCTTCTGAAGCTATTGTATTGTTTTGTCTCCTCTTCTACTTTTGTTGTCCTGTGTCCCTTTCACTTGTCATCCCCCATTTCACATCTTTTCGTTCATAACTGCAGAGTCATAAGTGGAAGCTAATTTTTTTTTTAATTTTGTGGTCATATCCTTTTTTTATGCTTTTTGAATCCTAACTGAAGGGTGACAAGTTAGTTGTATTTAGGGTTTTTGTATACATTGGGGGAGTTGTATTTAGGGTTTTTGTATACATTGGGGGTTTGAAGATCTTGGATCTTTTTTGCCCATTATGTTTGTGTGGGGGCCATTGTTAAAGGAAAGATGATATATTTGACATTGTAAACCATCGCTCAGTAGTGCCAGTGTGTAAGTTTTGAGAGATGATATTTAATTTATTTGTCAATGCAATTTGTAAATCATTCTCTCTCCTGGTTGTGGTTTGAACCTGCTCTCCCTGTTAATTCCATCATCTTAATACCTCTTGGGCTTACCTATGACCCCCATGTGTTTGGCGCCATAAAACCAAAAAAAGGTTTAATGCTTGCTGCATTTATTGAGATTATAACCCCATGTGTTTTGGCGCCCAAAAACAAAAAAAGTTTAGTGCTTGTTGTATTCATTGAGATTATAATTTTTCTTATCCTCATCTTCTCCGGATGAGGTCACCTCCCTTGTTGTTTTTTAAATATGCGACCTTCTTCCTTCCTGCTTTACCTACCTAGGGCTATTGTTGTCACTCATTTGTTGAAGGACTGTTTTTTTTTTTTTTGATACTCAATTTAAGGTATTTTTTGGATAAAATTTCATGGGTGAGGTTTATAAGATGCATTGTATATCTTATGGCGGAAGCGGCCTTTCCATCCAATCACCATTTTGTCAATTGCTAATAACTCACAGGGGTAAAACGCAGAGTGAAAATTCTGAAGTAGGGAGGGTTTTTTTTTTAAATTTTTCTTTTTTTTAATAAGTAAGGAGTTAATAAAAAACTTAACTTTTGCTTGCCCTGTTGCATTAGGTTCACTTGTATGCAGCGTACAACAATGAATGTTCAAATTGAATCCTAGATCAGAAAACATTTTTCCATTCCATAGACTATGTTTCTGTCCTTTTGTGGACCAGTAGTGTCCTTTATACAGGGCCTAAGATTCATGCCCACAGCAATGAGAACGGCAAAGTACTTGTAAATCTCACATCTGCCGATTGATATCAGAGAATTGAGCATGGAATGTCTTCTCAAAGAGGTGTGCTTTTGTTTCAATTCCATTCCATAGTCATTGATCTCTTTCTCAGTAAGTAATCAGTGACTTGAAGGTTGTAAAGTTCCAAAAAGAGGTCTAGTGCGTTTGCATTTTTCCAGCAGTGAAACAGTGGATGTCCGATCATCATCATCACTGTCACTTGCCTCACTGTCTGACCTATCCAACCTAGAATAAAACAAGTTCTCTAGCTTGCAGGTTTGTAATACATGGAGGAGGCCAACTACTTGTCCCCTGCAACAAGCCCGGGGTGGGCGTTGCCATTGTTTAAATTTGGGTTAGGTTCACAAGACCAAAAAATGATCACATTTAAAGAAAAAATGCGAACTTTGCAACGAATTCAAATAACCAAAAGCTTATCAACTAAGTTTTAGTTAATAAGTCGCTTAAAAATGTGATATTTGGCAACGGATAATGAAATATGGAGGGGTGTGTTGTTGAACCTATGTATTGGCTCACTAGGCAAACGTGACTGCTTTTAGAAC
This sequence comes from Melibe viridis, assembly GCA_039654465.1. Lineage (NCBI taxonomy): Eukaryota > Metazoa > Mollusca > Gastropoda > Nudibranchia > Dendronotidae > Melibe > Melibe viridis. Next base: position 4,830 of record JBCIKM010529237.1, on the reverse strand, counting down.
CTATGTATCAATCGGTTCACAGTCACTGTATGCAAAGAGTTAACCTCCTGGAAGGAGCACAATGATTTGTGATTACTTCTTCTTATGTCAAATTTTGTAAAAAAAAACCAAAACAATCATTAAGCCAATATTCCCAAAAAAACCAGCTTTCTTCCATAATATTATTTACATTGATGTCGTGTTGTTCAGGACTTTTTTCATCCTTCTGGATTGCAGTTATATAACTGGAAAAAACAATGCCACTGTTTGATTATTTAATTAATTTTCAATAACCACATATTTTTAAGGGATTTTTTTAAATAGAATTTTTGGAACTGCTGAAGATGGCATGGGTACCCTTCTCTTTTTTGTTTTCCCTTGAAATCTGTGGAATATATATTACTATAATTTTATTTGAACTATTTTGAAGTTGTTGCTCTATTTTGTAATTCAAGTTTAATTTTTGCCCTCTAAGAGTTGAGGATAAGTAATCGTTAATTTTTTAGAATTTCCTTACTCATTGATTTGTTGCAGCTTATCCATTAAATGGAAATATTGTTTTTGGGCGCTGATTTGCAAATTTTCACGTTTGAAAAGTTTTCCTTCATAGTCCCCAGTATTTGGAAAAGTAGACAATCTTATTTATCTTTTATAAAAGACTGGAGACAACTGGGTTATTTTTTCTTTTTCCCCAAAGTGTTTGCCCTAAATCTTTAATAAAAAAAAAATGAAATTGGCTTTCAAGAAAATACATTGATTTGTGAATTGAATTGTGAGCAATGAGTTGAATGAGTGCTGTTTGTTTCAAGCCAGTTTCAATTAGTCAGCGTTCAAGTCTTTCAAAACATGTCTTACATTGTTTCTTTTATTCCTATTTATCATTATATAAAAATACATATGCTGTAATATACCTTTGTGATATTTCATGCTCATTTCCAAAAGCGTTTAATATTCATATACACATGTACTGTACAACTTGTATTGTGAAGAGATATGACAGTGACAGGTGGGGAATATATCTACTGCTTTTGACAGCACCTCCTTTTCCCTGCTTTTCAGCTTGTATGTCAGTGAGATAACTCCTGATTCAATCCCTGGCAGGGAACGGAGCACTTAATTTTTGTCATGGCTACGTGGGTCAAATTTTATCATGGACTGAAAGAAAGTCTTTTGTGGGAAACAAACTCTTTTTCGAATAACCAGTAGTAGAGACACCCGCATGCTGGGTTAACAGTCATGTGATCCAGACCCCAAACAAACAAACAAACTTGCATACACACACACACAAACACTCCACAAACAAAAAACAATCTCCCCCGCAAAAAACAAACCAGAAACAGACAAACAAACAAATCAACCAACCAACGGAGAGACAAACAAACCAATGTCCAAACTAGAAAATCCTTCCCAAGCCTAAAGAACATTTCCTATAATTTTTTTTGGGTCTTTTTGTGTGTTTGTTTACTTTCACTGATCTGACGATCAGATTTTATTCATTGAACACTTTATTCAAACCCCGACCTTCATTAATGATTGCAAGAAAGATATCCGATATAGTGTGCAATTCGCACCGAAAATAGGACTTTGTTGATGCATTCAAAAGCTTGTAATGATGGCTTTGAAAACTGGATAAGAAATAATGGTTTGGGGTACTTCAACTGCGTCAATTACATAATAAAGTTATGGCACATAATATTATGACACAGACCACAAAAACACGTTTTCCCAATCACTCTCAGTCGCTGTGCCAAAAGTTAACATTTTAGGTATCCGAATAAACCCTGTAGCTCGTTTCAAAGGTTGTTTTTTTTCATTTCATCCAATCCAATTTTTTTATTACAATAGATTAATATATATGGACCATATTAAAAAAGACAAGCACGTTTAAATTTTAAAGGGACAAATATATGGGATGAGAAATTGTTGAAAACATTCTCTCAATGTAATCAAAATTAGCGGGCGGTTGGCGGTTCTCCCCGGTGGTCACTTCTACTTTTGTTTCTTTTCTTCTACATTGGAGCCATCTTACTTTTTCCCCTTTTCTTGTGTGTTTTTGTTGTCTTGTTTGGTTTTCAGTGGTCAAAGGTGGGTATCTCTGGTGGGCTGTCCTACTTCTGTTTTTTTTTCTTTTACACTGAATCTACCGTCATACTTTTTCCCCTTTTCTGTGATGTCCTGTTTTTGTTGTCTTGTTTGCAACTCACTGGTCATCCCTTATTTCATGCATTTTGGTACCTGACTGCAGGGTCACAAGTAAAACGTTCTGAGTACTTTTGTACACAAAAGGGATTTAAAGATCCTGGGTCTTCCTGAACCATTATTCAGTCATGAGTGAAGGCCATTGCTTAAATTTGTAAAGAGAGATGATATTATTTTGTCATTGCAAATCATCTGTGTTTTGTGAGGGATGATATTTATGTTTTAGTAAATCATCTCTCTGCTGTTTGTGGTTTGATCTGATTCTTGTTTGAGATAATTCTATCATTTTACTTTCCTCTGGGCTCCTCTATACCCTTGTGTCGTGGGACCCTAAAACCTCCAATAATCAAGCAAACAAATTAAAAACTATCTATGATCGCTCAATTTTTTGTTGTATTTTCCATTCCAAGAGTATTCTCCTGTGATTGCTACCAAATACAATCAAAACCTTGCAATGTTTGGGTGTATACATTTTTTTTCTTGCTTTCATTTGTCAATATTGTTGCACATAACCAAGTTATGTTATTCATACTCATAACTGTCACCTTGAAGAAGTAAATATACCCGGGGTTAGTTTTTTCCAGTTCTGTTTCAGCTACCTACTTGGATACATCTCATTTTAACCTTGTTACACACGTTGTAAATAATGGTCAAAGCACAAAATTTAAATAAAATACATTCTGGATGAGTAACAGTTTCCATTCTACCAGCAGGTTTAAAAACAAAACAACAAAATTAAATTATTATGCTCATCCATTACAAAGTATGCAACGTTAGAAAGAATTATATTTCAAAATTTCTTCTTCAACAAAAGCATTTCACGCAGCTTTTATCACTATTAAAACATGATTGCAGTGCACTTACTGGAGATACATTTTCTTTCAACCGTCGTTTTGTTTTATTTTCAGCTACAGAGAAAAGGGACATTGATGTGATTTTCCCCTTTAACTTTATGATTTAAAAATTTTCCTGTTAAGAATGCTGCGTTGAGTTGATAGTTTTGTTTTCAATAAACAGTTTCATATTTGAAATCTATCACTCAAGCATTTCTGTGTATGTCATTTTTCCCCCAATATATTGCTTACATTTGTCTGTTTTAAACGCCAAATCAGCGAGTGGTTGGTGGGTGTCTCTCGTGGGTTCGTCTTACTTCTGTTTCTCATCTTTTACTTGTAACTTATCTTTTTACTATTGTCAGTTATCTTTCTGTGATGTTGATTTGTGTCAGGAGATGATACATATTTGTGTTTTAGTGTAAATCATATCTCTGCTGTAAGTGATTTTACCTGTTCTCTCTTTTAACTACGTCTATCATCTTCTTTTCCTCCAGGCTACTCTATGACACTTGTGTGTCTTGGGGCGTTGAAACCACCAATAAACTAACACACCTGTTGGTATGTAAAATCAAACAACTTCATTTCCATAAGAATGAGAATAAATGCTTGTCATAATTCTAGAGGAGGATACACACTCATTTATTCATTCAATTTCATGTTGTACCATTTAAGAGCAAAATTGTGTCAGAATTTCATGCAATTTTGTTAATTATTTTGTACTCAATTATAAATTAAAAGAAATTAAAAGGATACACTTATTTGGTGGTGGATTAGCTCATCAAAAGCTTTCAAAATGATAATGGTAAAACAACAACAGGATGAAAATTATGAGCTCACTTTAAACGATCAATTATGAATGCATCCTTCTCTTTGGTATCAACAAATGCCTTATGAAATGAGCCATTTTGAAGGGTGTTGCTGACTCCGACTGTGGTGTTTGTTCATTGGTTGGAGCCTCCCATCAAACGAGGGTCATAGAGGAGGCCAAGTAATAGTAAGATGATAGATTAGTTCAAAGAGGGAACAAGTCAAACCTCAAACAGCAGAGAGATGATTCACACTAAAAAATAAATATAAATAAACATGGCTATCACCCACAACATAATGGAACGGAGAGATCCAGGATCTTTTGACCCCCTTTGTGTGCAAATGTACTCAGTTCATCTAACTTGTGATCCTTGAGTTATGTACCAAAAGGCATGAGATAGGGGATGACCACTGAAACTCAACACAAAAACAGGGCGCAAAAGAAAAGGGGAAAAAGTAAGATGAAAACTTCAGTGTAAAAGAAAAGAAGCCGAAGTAGAAGAGCCCATCAGGGACTCCTACCAACCACCTGCCCAACTGTAATGGAAATTGGTGCTGTAAAATAAGTATTGTATACAGCATTTTTTAAAAGTATCATTAAAGAATTCTATCTGTACTTCAGTGATAATGATAAGCAGATGCTTTGTGTGCATTGCTGGTGGTGTCATGATACTTTACTGCAGAAACGTGTTACTGTTAGGATTTCCTCTGGTCTGAACCCGCTCTTCTTTCTGGCAGGATGAAGTCCAATCTTATTTCAGACTGACAGAAAACAACAAGCAACATCTCTGAAATAACTTAAAATGTGTTACAAAGAGTGCTACATAACAAACTTTCTCACCCAATATCTCACAAAATCCTCCCCCCCCCCCTGCCCCTCAGATACACACACACATATACACACCTAAATACCTTCACAAACCAAACAAACTTTGTTTGTTTGTTTGTTTATTGGAGGTTTTAGGGCCCCACGACACACGAGAGTCATAGAGGAGCCCAGAGGAAAGTA